>JACGWL010000758.1:0-90511 GCA_034509725.1 Sesamum angolense
GAATAATAATAATAATAATAATAATAATAATATAATAATAATAATAATAAATAATAATAATAATAAGTGATAAATTATAATTTTCTGCATTAATAATTTCTATAATTATAATGATAATAAATATAAAATAAGAAGCTGAACCAATCAATAACTTATAACAAAAAGTTTGTCTGTAAAGTTGTCAATATAAATAATTAATGGCACCTATATATATTTGGGCAACATATTCTAAATAACTATAGTTGTCACTATAAATGTATTATAGAATTCCAATCCCTATATATTAATTTCTTTCTAATTATTGCCACAATAAGATTCTGAAAATTTTATTTTAATTTAATCAAATTGATTGTCACTAAATTTATATTACACGCATATACACATTTAAATTTCTAACGACAATTTTATAAATTATATATCACTAAAGTTATTCTTTATTGTAAGGCAATTGCATAATCATAAGTTCAAATTTGAATTCAATACAATTATTTAATTTCCACTACTAGATATAGAAAAATTTCAAATTCTTTTCTACAATCTATTAATTAATTAATAATTATAATCTTCCTAATTAAGAGCATGAAAGAGGGTTCACGCATGCCATACCATCGCCAACTTTTCATTTCCCAGCTCTCTATTATTAATGGGGATTGGAGCAAGTTTCACGTTCTCTCCATTGTATTTTAGCACTTCAATTCAGGACTTTCGAGGGCAAAAAACCCTACATACTACGTCATGTACGTATTTTAGTATGCCTAACATACTTATGTACGAGACTGTCTTGTTTTTTTCGCTATATTTACAAAGACTTGACAAACACCTTTTGCACTTGAAAATTTAAGAAACCATACTTTTAGGTTTAGGGTCTATGTAATAAAGAATAAATATTATTAATTAATTCTATCAGACCCTCATATCTTTATAACTACCGTTCCTAATAATATTTAACTTAAATTATTATAAAAACCTTATTTTTCTTTAAATATTACTTTTTCTAATATTTCTATTAATTTATATCAATTCCTTGCTACTATATAGTATGATTAAAGGCGCACACACACACACACACACATATATATATATATATATATATATATATAATATAATTAAGTATTTAGCCAACAGTCCGGATGAAATTAAGTAAATTAACAATAATAGTGATTAAATCTAACCAATTTAGTAATTTAATTACGCAACTATACCATTCCTAAATCAAATGTGATATTTAATTCAACACTAATTTAACTAGTCAAACTCACGAAATTTTTCAATTACATAGTAGATCGGTCAATATAAAACTACATTTAGTAAATGGACTAATTAAATAATATAATTATATAAATTAATATAAATTAAAAACAAATTTCTTACCTCTGTGTTCGTCCTCCCGAGAGAGAAATTGCAATTGTATTCTCTCAATTATGTGTGTGAATGTGAGTTTGTGTTTGTGTGTATGCTGATGTACATATATATATTTATATATATATGAACTCTTAGTGCATAGGTGGGGTGGTGGCACATGCTCCCACCCCCATTTTTTTATATAATATATATATATATATAATATATATATTAATTAATCTTTTTAATAATTTTCATTACATCCATCCTAATTTCTTAATTTATATAATTTGCTCCCAAATATTATAACGAGTTCCAATTTACTCCATTCAAATTTTATTATACTCCAATTTCAACCTATAATTTTATTATAATTAAATCTGAATTTTCTTAATAATTATCATTTAAACTCTCATTTATTTATGAAATCCTATGGACGTTACAACACCCTACCACTATATTGGGATGAAGTTAATTTGGAATTAACTCCAGAAGAGTCGAATTAATTTAATTGGATTAAATTAATTCTTGGAGAGGATAAATGATTGGATAATTTATTTAGACCAATCCATTGGATGGATAACTTGAAATTCAATTAATTGGATTAATTGAAATTCTTAGTTGGCCAT
The DNA here is from genome assembly GCA_034509725.1 of Sesamum angolense. Lineage (NCBI taxonomy): Eukaryota > Viridiplantae > Streptophyta > Magnoliopsida > Lamiales > Pedaliaceae > Sesamum > Sesamum angolense. The sequence goes on from JACGWL010000758.1 coordinate 1,971, forward strand.
TAAAATTAATTGGATTAATTTTATTTGGCTTGGTCCAATTTATAAATTGGATTTATAAATTAATGGAGAGTTAAAAGGAGCTTGGATCTCGTAATTGGATTAAGGGATCTTAATGTCTGACTGATAAATTAAACTGGGTTTAATAAAACTTCATTTGACATGGTCTTGGTTTAAATTTATTTAATCAAATTCGGTCCATCAAAATACAAGCCCAAGCCTTGGCTGGACCATGACTAGCTTTAGGAGGAGCCAAACCTCTCCTTGGAGTGTGTGTGGCCGAGTTTGGTGCCTAGGGTGCACCAAACTTGGTCATAAGGTGCCTTAGAGGTGGTTTTAGGTGAAGGAGTCTTTCTAGGTCATGACTCCTTGCTATACTATGACTAGGTTGTATATATAGCTCTAAAAATACTCTAACCCTAACCCTAATCGCAGTTGCACTTCCACCCATGAAAATTCACTCTCTCCCTCTCCAAAAACTCTCTCAAGATCTTAGAGATCGAAAGAGAATTCAAGAGCCAAACGTTAATCAATAACGTTTTTTGTTCTTGCGCTTTTGTGGTGTTTTTGCTGGCACGAAATCACCACATCCTCTTAGTGGTGGTATGTTAATCTTTGAAGGATCTCCAGATCGAGATCTTGGATCAAGGAGACCAACGAAATCAACGCTTGAAGTCGAGCTAGAAAACAACAATGGTAATGTTCTGTTTTTTCATTTATGTTGTTCTATTCTTGTTTTCTTTTATGGCCTACGTATTTCTTATATTACACCGAACGCCCGAAAAAGATCAAGGATACACCCCTTGATCGAATATTTATTTTCTTTAATTATTGAAATTTTCAATTATTGCGCTTCCGCCGCACTTCCTGGGCCGATCCATTGCCTTCATACTTTATTTTCTACTGGATCTACACGGTCCAATCGTGTATTTCTTTCACCATCATTTCCTGCAGGTGGTTGTCGTCTAAGGATTCCCAAAGATCTTTTGATGAGATCTCGGGCCCAAAGGCTCTTGCCTTAGCCTTGTCGTTCACCTCCAAGACTACAACTGGCTCGGTCATGCTAGGCACCGCATCCATCCAATGAATGTAGTTTTTTTATCCAAACCACTTTCCAAGACCGACTTGTGAAAGTTGTCCCACATTCAATTTTTAAGATAGGGCGTCTTCTTCAAATCCTTTCAAGTTACCATGTCTGCCATCAAGTCCAAACGTGACTATACTTTGAGGACTTATTTATTAATCACATGAGTCTGGAAGCTATTATCTCTTTGGATTTTCGGGAATCAATTCTCCACAAACATGTGTCATTAACATTAAAATCGCTCTTGACAATTGTTTAATGCTAATTTGTGTATTCCTGATATACATTGTGTCATGCCCAAAGCATACACAACATCAAGTCCATTACACCAAACTAACACAGACGTAGGGGATGTCCTAGACATCTAAGCTTTCTCATCAGTTAAACGTAACTGAGTCTTGAACAGCTTAAACTTTCTTATTAGTCAATCATGACTGAGTCTCGAATAGCATGAGCTTTCTCATCAGTCTTCCACAATTGATTTCTTGAACAGCTCGCCCCTAATGTAGGAATCCAATTCATTTTACGGAGAATTTTGTGAACAACTTTGTATTACTGTGTTAGTGTTTTCCCATACATCTTATTCTCATTCTAAATGACTGAGACATTTATACCGAACACATTAGAACTTACACCAACTCCTATTGACCTCGGGCTCATCAAATCATACCTAGTACAATTGAATATTCCAGTTTTGTGAAGTCTCAAACCTAGTTTGAACTTCCTACTGAATCCTTGGGCTCCAAGCCATTGATTCAAACGATGTCCCACATCGCTCCTCCTTATGTCCGTTTGGATTTAAAAAATCCAATTCCATGGACAAATAAAGACTGGAATATGGTAAGTTAGAGATGTCATTAGATTACGAATGATGCTTTTGATAAGTTGTATGAAAACCTACTCCCACTATTTCCTTGACGTATATAGGACCATCCTATTGACTCAAGTACTTTGTGGGACGATAGTTTCATCATACAATAAGGGCTAACTCAATTCAGTGAACACCGATCAAGCAAAGTCCAACTTTGTTTGATTTCTTCCTTATCAAAGACTGGCCAACCGTGGTTCTTTCAGGAAGAACTTCACTGAGTGAGAACCACATTCTCATTTTTTATATTCAAAAACCCCCCATTAAATACAAACCCTCTCGATCACATCGAAAGGTAATCAGTTTGGTTCACCATTCCGTGTCTAATTCTTTTATTCTCATCAAACAAAATTAAACTTGTGAACTTTACACTGATCTGTGTATTTTAGTTACTTTAAAGACATCGCATTGTATCTAATCCAACAAACAACTGGTAAGCTCATTTTTTTCATAAAAGAGCTTTCGCTGTCTTTCTCCGTCTCAGTAAAGGCTTTGAAAGCTAATGGATCTAAATTGCCTATTTCTAGTACTCTTTTTAACCCATCAATCTTTCTCATCCTCAACTAAAAGAGATTAACCTACCATGACTGTAAGTTTCGTTATTGATTATCATTTTATTCTTTATTTTAGCATTCATAATTCAATTATGAGACAATATATGTTTCGCCCAACAGACATGAATTCTATTCAATATCAAATAAAAGTCGCTAAGCTTTAGGACCTTTTGTTTCGGCTTTTCTACTCCTCATCACCATCTGCAAACCATTTGTTGGTATCCAATACCAAGAGTAGAATGGTGATTATGTTAATACTCAATTAAAGATTTATACCTTCATTGGAAAGATGCTTAGTACACTCCCTCTTCCAATGGCCCTTCTCTCGGCAATAAATGCAAACATAATCTGGAATCCTTGACTGACGAACCCTCTTCCTCTTTTCTTTACCCCCACCTAGCGGTGTAACAGGAATACTTTAACTGCTAGCAGTGGTAGAAAACGTCTCACCCTTCTTCCTCTTCTCGCATCCGACAACCTTGCCCTTCGCTTTAGAGGTTGAAGCCTCTCCCACTAGTACCGTCGGCGCATATTTTTCAATTATTGCCTCGTACTTGACCAATATATTAATCAACTCATGAAAGCTTTCCTTAAGCTCATTCATGTTATAGTTGATAGTAAATTGATCAAGGGAGAGAGATAGTGATTATAGAATTAAGTCAACGTACGTTTCTTCCTCCTTGAAATCAGCCTGGAGGTCTTTGAGCTTCTTTACTAGGGAAAGCATCATCACTCCATGCTCACGTACGGACGATCCCTTAATTATTATCATGTCGAAGAATGCCTTCGTCACGGCATATCTAATATGCCATTTCGGTACCGCATAAAGTTCTTTTCATGCGGTGCATTATCGACAAGACGTCCTCATACCTTTCGTACTGTTTCTGGATCCCGTTATTCATCGAGCCCAGTACGATACTCTTGTACTTTCCAGTTGTTCTCATGCCACTGAGTAAACTTTTCGAACGTCAAACGTTCGCCGGGCAGGAACCCTTTCGGCAAAGTCCGAGGTAGAGACTTATCCAGAACGTAAGTCTGGTTCTTGAAATCGAGGACCATCCTCAGATTTCTCAGTCAATACAAAATGTTTGTTCCATTAAATATTAGCCTCAAGTATAGTTAAGTGGATTCTTAGAAATTAACAATAAACAGAAAAGTAAGCAGATTATTATAATATTAGGTTCAAGTTAAGGACTTGGACTTCAGTCATTAACCCTCCCACTATTTCTGCGAAAGCCCATCACTCTCAAATGGGGTTTCGGGAAAACCATTTTCCTAGTGGGCTTGAGGTCCACAAGCGAAATTCTCCGTGCCCTGCTTTTACGATTCACATGAAAATAACCTTGTGGGAGGTATCCAATACCATTCTCGTCCTACAAATCCCAAGATATTTTGCCTCACCTTTTCACGTGATTCCGAGGACTCCAAGCGAATCACGTTACTTAGTGTTAGACCGATCCATTAACCAAATCATACCGCAAACTATTGCCCCCCCACAACTCGTGAGACAGGAAATAGAAGCGTAGTCTTTTCGTTCACAATAATGGTGCAGTTTTTTTTCAGTCCAAACGTGCCACGACTCGTGAGACCACGTATGAGTGAAATCAGCTTCCTCACTACATTATTGTGGATGGAAAGTATGGAATTACATCATTAGTCCTAATCCATCAACCGAATCATAGCACACACTATCGCCCCCACGACTCGTGAGACAGGGAAATAGGTGTGTATTCACTTCGTTCACGGTAACAGTACAGCTTCATTTTAGTCCGAACGTGCCACGACTCGTGAGACCACGTATGGGTGAAATTGGCTTCCTCACTACATTACTGTGGATGGGATGTATAGAATAACGAGCCATTGTGTTTATTTCCAATTTTAGGGTAATATTATTAACTTGGTCCAACCAAGTGAGAGTTCATTTTAGTAGTTTGACCGAGGCATCATCACAATTATTATCTTGCACGACAATATATCCAATATATAATGTATTTAAAAAAAAACGCATCGCATGCAAAATAAAAACCTAGCACACCCCTGTTGGATGATCACAAGACCGAAACCTATGCGACCCAGTGAGCCCATAGTGGATCTATGGTTAGTCTAAGGGTAGGCCTACGCTATTACAATGTTCAACCCATTAATACATTATGGGCCTTGTAATCTCTCTTTATTTCTTCATCTCCTTCGTGGGCTCTATCATTTGAGCCTCTAATCCATAGATCTCCGTGGGCCAACCTATGGCCTCCTCCATGGGCCCCCATCGTCTGGGCTTGCTCTTTACAATTATTAAAAATAAAGTAAAATCCCCTCCACCTATTCTAATCTCATTACAACTTAAAAAGAAACCCCAATTATCAGATGGGGGGAGTACATTAATAGGGAGAAAGCAAGGCTTAAACATATTAGGCTAAAAATGAAGAGACAAAGGAAAATAAGAGGCATGCAGGCCCCAACCCAACAGAAAATAAACCATACACAGGGTCCAATAGGGGGAAAAATCCAAGGAACCCCCCTGTGATATTGAAAATATTCAAAAACCCCCCTGTGAAAAATAAAATATCAAGCACACCCCCTGTGATACGAAAAAAAGATCAAAAAACCCCCTAAGGTCAGAGAGTGTAATACACTCGCGTTGACTGAGAGTGTGGGCTTGAAATTTTATTTTTTTGACAATTTTGCCTCTCCTCTCTATAATATAATATTATATAATATATTATATATAATTTAATAAATTTTAAAATAATATATAATATTTTATTTATAATAAAATTTATTTTATATGTAAATATATAATTATATTAATATTTTTAATATAATATTTTATTATAAAATTACATTAATTAATTTAAAAAAAAAAGGAACCTGCGACAGCGGCGGAGGTTGGCATCCTCGTCTCCGGGGACGGCGGTCGCCCAACGCAACCAGGGCGACCGCCGTCGCCCTCGCCGTCGAGGGCGACGCCGTCGCCCATCTTATCTGGGCGACGCGTCGCTCTCGTTTCTAGGCGACGCCGGTCGCGCAGACCAGATCTGGGCGACAGCGTCGCCCTCGTCTTTGGGCGACGCCGGTCGCCCAGACCTTGGGAAGGGGAGGGGGTGGGATGGGGTGGGCGAGGGCGACGGTCGCCCTCGCCGTCGCCCATGGAAGCGAAGGCGACGCCGTCGCCCATCGTATCTGGGCGACGCGTCGCCCTCGCTTCCGAGCGACGCCGGTCGCCCAGACCAGATCTGGGCGACGGCATAGCCCTCGTCTCTGGGCGACCGGAGGGAAGGGGGGGGGTGCGGTGGGGTGGGGTGCGCCGTGGCGGTGGAAGCGATGGGGTGGGGTGGGGTGGTTTATGTGGTGGGGGTCGGGGGTGTTGGGGGGGGGGAGTTGGGGGGGGGAGTTTGATTTTTTTTTAAATAAAACTGTTTTTAAATAATTTTTATATATTATAGATATATTTTAATATGCATAAATTGACCAAGTTGACTAAGAGGGGCATTTTAGTCATTTTCCCTATAAAATTAAGTTATCTTTGACCAGGGGGCAGTGTGATCCATTCTTTATAACATAGGGGGTGAAGCTGATATTTAATTTTTCACAGGGGGTTTTTTGATCTTTTTGTATAACACAGGGGGGCAAATTGAATTTAACTCTCCAATAGGCTTCGTGATCATCCATGTTAATTCAATTAAGAAAATAGCACATTTATTTCAAAAATAAACATGCACACAAAATGTAATGCAAACCATGCATTATAATTGATGACATCCAATATCATAATTTAATTACACATCAAATATCAGAAATTTATATGTTAAATAATGCAACTTAATAATGGACATAAGTGCAACCCATGCAAAAATTAATTCTTGTTTGAAAACCCATCAAATTAATTTTAGTAATTTAATATTGGGAAATACCAAATCTCAACCAGAATATTAAATTCGCCAAAATTAACTGTTTCAAAAAAATATGCAGAAAAATCAGAAAAAATCAAAAATTAAAAATTCTGGAAAAATCAGAAAAATATTAGGTCAGACGGCCGGCTGGTTAGTCTCGCGCGCGCCCCTGCCTGCTGTCGCGCCCACGCCCAGCGCGGGCGCAGGCCAGCAGTGCGCGTAGGGCCCTCGCCCGCGCAAGCGCCCCTGCCAGACGGCCGGCAGCGTCGGCCGATGCTCATTTTTTTTTTTTTTTTTCTGAAACCTTTTTTCTGTAATTTTTGAAACAACAAGAAAATTATCAATTTTCAGAAATTCAAAATTTCAATAAAAAATCTCATGTCCAAAATTAAATGCAAAACAAAAACATAAACCCTAGACCTAGATGTGCAATTAAAATCCAAAAATCATGCTTCCAAAGCCGATTAAAAATATGTAAACATACTGAAACACGTAATTCACGTTAGATTCTAGGCCAATACACCGAAGTTTGCTCTGATACCACCTGAAGGAACCGGATCGGCCTGCGAAGCATGGCGGAAGAGCAAATAATCGAAAAACGGTAAATAAGTGATAATTAACGAAATTAATACCCGATCAAGGGGTGTACCCTTGATCTTTCCTGGGCGTTCGTTGTATTAAACAATACATAGGCCAAGAATAATACAAGAAAAATAGAAGGAACAAAAACGAAATTTACATTTTGTTGTATTCTCGTACGGCTACAAGCATTGATCCTTGTTCATCCTGATTCTTCTTCACGAGGTTTCCACATTGAAACCCTCTAAATCCGTCCACTTCAATCACCGTGGATATTCCTTTTTCTCGTGCTAGCAAGATAAAGAAAGGGAAAGGAGAAATCAACAACACGTTATTAGTTAACGGCGTCGATTTTTCTTCGTTCCTTCTCTGATTCGATGAACAAAAGGAATGAAGGAGAGGAGCACGTTTGGGAGAGAAAAAACCAAGAAGAGAAGCTAATTATTGGAGTGCAAAAAACGTAGGTTAGGGTTGTTAGAGTTAGGAGAGTGTGTTAGTGTTTTTGACCTAGTCACAACACCACACTAGATGAGACCTATCTCATCCAAACTCTCTCCTCTGTCTTCCTTGAAACCCTAGCCGCTTTTTCATCAATAAAATGCTGAAAATTTCGTGCACCACATCCCATGAAACCTACCAACTCTTCCTTTAACTTATACAAAGTCAAAACGGGTCATGGGCTTGGTGTAAAGTGGACTAGGCTCCAATAGATTGAGCCCATATCCAATGGCCCTAAATTAAATCCAATTTAATCTTTAAGTCCATCACTTTAAGTCCTTTAATCCAATTAAAAGACCCAAGCCCATTCTCTCTTTTAATTTATGAATCCAATTCATAAATAAAATCAAGTTGATTAAATTAATCCAATTAATTCAAAAAAAGGCTTAAAGCCCAAAATTAACTAATCCAATTAATTAATCTTTGGAAAAATCCAACCTATGGATTTATTTATAAATGATCTAATCATTTATCTCTCCAAAAAATTAATTTAATCCAATTAAATTAATCTCTTCCTTCCGAAATTAATTCTAAATTAATTCCATCACATGTCGGTGATTAGAGTGTGACTCTTTAGGTTCACTCTCAACTAGACTTGGGCATGTGTTACCAGCACAATTAATTAAATCTAATTTAATTAATTATTTCTAATTATCCCATAATTAGAAATCGCCCGTTACCATGGGTGGTCGTCTAGCAACGGTCCATGGGACTAGAGACTAGGTGAATGCTGGCGTGAATATTTAGGCTCCGAATCCATACGAGTATGGTCCTACTGTCAATCGTCTCCTGGCCTTACTCTACGGCATGGAATTGAGTGTCGGTTCCCATCCTTGACTAAGCAACTATGCTTAACACTCAAGATGCGTTTACTCTATTGATCCGATCTAGGAAACCGATCCCTAAATCGATCAATCGCTTTGGCCAAAGACTTTTAGAGTCTAAACCACCTCAAGGTGCATGGGAGAACTCTCTCTCATATAATGATAAGGGACAGATCCTCTCTTGGAATCCACCGTCCTCGCTACATACTCTGACTGCACTGGATAAGGCTTATGACGACCATGCCTCACGACACAGCCACCTCTTGCCATATCCAAGATACAGTCTTCATATCCACGTAACTGCCTCAAGTCAAATGACTAATTCTCGTACTATCGGAACCAGGAATCCCAATCATACCGAGAAAGCCGTAAGAGGCTTCCATATGACGATTCCCGCGAGTCACTTCAGTCAGTTGACTACCTGGCCAACCAACCCACTAAAACTGCATGGACGACCTACGTCTCTTGCCGACGAAACACGACTGCAGTACTTAGTGCAAGTCTCCATAGGATCCTCGATGCCTAATCTCGAGGTCCTCGACTTGGAACGTTTCAGACCGACCCTTAGGAGTTGGTTTCATAGCTACCAAACTTATGCACAGCGCAACTCCACAGGTTAACCTTTTGATCCATGGGCATTTCGTTGTGATATTGAAACCCCGTTCAATATCAGTGGTAAGCACAACGAAATATATTGCCATATTGATGAATTCTTACCATATTCACCAATCTAATAATATTTAATAAAGATTGTTGAATGGAAAATAACCAATCCAATTGGCTTTTGGTCACCCATTCCAACAATTCCTAGTTCGCTCGCCGTAACTAGGGGAATCCTTGTAAGTTTCTTTCCCTTTGCTTATTGATATGCTTAAACTCAGCGGGTAATCCCGCCTGATCTGGGGTCGCGGTCGGAGGCGCGTACCACGCTGGGGTTTCGTTAGCCCGTAAGGCACGTACTGCGTTGGCGAGAGGGGGGTTGGGGCTCTGATTTTGTTGATAACGTGTTCACGGTCTGCTTTTGCAGGTTTTGGCAATGATCCTTCTACAGGTTCACCTACAGAAATCTTGTTATGACTTCTCCTTCCTCTAAATTATAAGGTTCAGTGGACTTCATGCAACGTCCTGGGCAGCAAACCGCCCATGTTGCCTCAATCTAAACACTTCATCGGACTATTCAATCGGTAAGAGCGATGGGCGATGTGTACAAAGGGAAGGGAAGTAGTCAACACGAGCTGATGACTCGCCCTTACTAGGAATTCCTCGTTTAAGACCAACAATTGCAATAATCTATCCCCATCAAGATGAAATTTTAAAGATTACCCAAGCTTGTCGTCCAAGGCTATAGACCCGTTGAATACATCAGTATAGCGCGCGTGCGACCCAGAAATCTAAGGGCATCACAAACCAGTTATTGCTCAAACTTTCGCGGCCTAAAAGGCCGTAGTCCCTCTAAGAAGCTGTCCGCAGGGGATGCCTCCGCATAGCTAGTTAGTAAACTAAGGTCTCATTCGTTAACGGAATTAACCAGACAAATCGCTCCACCAACTAAGAATGACCATGTACCACCTATAGAATGAAGAGAGAGCTCTCAGTCTATCAATCCTTACTATGTTTGCACTTCATAAGTTTCCGCGTGTTGAGTCAAATTAAGCCGTAGGCTCCATTTCTGGTGGTGCCCTTCCGTTAATTCCTTTAAGTTTCAGCCTTGCGACCGTACTCCCCCTGGAACCCAAAGACTTTAATTTCTCATAAGGTGCCAATGGAGTCCTAAAAGTAACATCCGCCGAATTTTGCCGGGCATCATTTATGGTTGAGACTAGGAGGTATCTGATCGTCTTTGAGCCCCAATTTTCATTCTTGATTAATGAAAACATCCTTGGCAAATGCTTTTGCAGTTATTTGTCTTTCATAAATCCAAGATATTCACCTCTAACTATGAAATATGAATGCCCCTGACTGTCCCTGTTAATCATTACTCCGATCCCGAAGGCCAATGTAATAGGACCAAAATCCTATAAGTTATCCCATGCTAATGTATACAGAGCGTAGACTTGCTTTAAGCACTCTAATTTCTTCAAAGTAACAGCGCTGAAGGCACGATCCGGCTGAAAGGATCGCATGGATTGGCCTGGGAATTAGGCGAGCGAAAGTGGTACTAAAAACTCATAATAAAAACAAAATGACAATAATTAACCATGGTTCTAAGGGGTGTACCCTTGGAAGTCACAGGCGTTCGATGTGGTTAATGAAATTAAACAAAATAAAAACTTTGGGCAATGGTGGAAGAAGAAGAACTAGAAGAACAAAAATAAATCGAAAGTTTACCTTGAGAATTCTATGATTTCTTTTTTGCCTTTCGTTCACGTTAGACTCCAATGTAGAAGTCCTCAAAAGCTAGTCCATACCACACCAGAAATTAGGATTCCTTGGTTCTCTTTGCTAGAAGAAAAAGAAGGAGAAAACACACCCTTGTGTGGAAGAGGGGGGCGGCCGAGAGCTTCTAGAAGGAGGGAGAGAATTTTCTCTTTTTGTTATGTTATGGTTAATTATCCAATAATTAACCTTAGATATATATATATAGATATATGCGCCCTGTATGGAACAATTAAAATGTGTCTAGGTTCATTTTAATGTTCACAAGGTAATATTATTTTTATTCCAAATAAAGAATGACTAACAATGCACTTTCCAAAAGTGAATATTGCTAGTCAATTATTTTCTTTCCTAGAATTTTCAAGTGTGTCTTAATTAGGGGGGTGTTAGCAAAATTTTATGATTAAAATTACTAGGCCTACTTTATTTTAATTAAATCTAATTTAATCAAAATTCACCTAATTACACCCATCATGTAGTTAATCCAATTGAATACTTAAATCCAAATAGTCTTTATTAATTTAATAAGTCCAACTTATTAATTAATAAAGCAAGCCCAATATAAATTAATACCGTTAATTTATCCTTGGGCTAGCCGATCTAATCGACCTCTCTCATCTTAAGTAATCCAACTACTTGCTGAATTAATTCCCAATTAATTCACTATCCCTTCTAGGTGATGTTGTGTGTAACTCTTTAGGTTCACCCTAAACTAGACTTTGGATAGTGTCCAACACTAAATATAATCAAATCTAATTTAATTAATAGTTGTTGATCAACCCTTGATAAAAAAAGTCTGTCACCATGGGTGGCCGTCTAGTAACGGTCCATGACACTAGAGACTAGGTGAATTACCATATGAAGTTTTAGGCTTCGAGTTTATACGGGTACGGTCCTTCCGTCGACCGTCTCTTGGCATTGGTCTAGGGCATGGAATTTGGTGTCGGTTCTTATCCTAGACCAGTTGTCTATGCTTAAGTACTAGAGATCACATTACGCCAAATTGTTCGACGTAGAAACCTCTTTTTTCTACTTGACCAATGACTGTGGCCACAACGTCTTATAGCGTAGTCGCATCTCCAAGTGCATAGGAGATACCTCTGTCATGTAATGACGGGGCATGGATCCTCTTCTTGGAACTCATCGTCCTCGCTACATACTTTGATAGCATGGGAAAAGGCTTATAATGAATATGTCTGTGATGCAATCACCTCTCGCATAGATTCAAGATACAATCATCGTATGCACGTGAATATCATGGTTCCTCAAGTCTGAGGACTACTCCCGTACTATCGGAGTCGGGGACTCAAGTCATACCGACCAAGCCTCCAAGGCTTCCATATGATGATCCTCGCGAATCAGTTTAGTTGACTAGACACCTAGTTAATCAACCCATCAAAATTTTATTGACATCCCACGTCTGTCGCCGATGAAATGCGGCACTCATCCCATGAATGCGACTCTTGATGCAAGTCTCCACAGGACGCTCGGTGCCCATTCTCAAGGTCCTCGATTTGGAACATTTTAGACCCAATCCTAGGCAATTGATTTCATGGCTGCCATCCAATGCACGGTCTAACTGTTGCGTGGCTGTTGGAATGGGTAACCAAAAGCCAATTAGATTGGTTGTTTTCCATTTGATAATCTTTATCAAATAATACTAGATTGATGAATACGGTAAGAATTCATCAAGATGGTAATGTATTATGTTGTGCTTACCACTGATTTTGAACGTGGTTCCAATGCCACGACGAAATGCCCACGGATCGAAAGGTTAAACCCGTGGAGTTGGGTTGCGCATAGGCTTGACAGTTAAACCAGCTCCTGAGGGTTGGTCTGAATTATTTCAAGTCGAGGACCTTGAGACTGGGCATTGAGGGTCCTATGGAGACTTGCAATAAGAACCGCACCAGTGTTCCGTTGGCAGGAGACGTAGGTCGTTTGTGAAGTTTTAGTGGATTAGTTGGCAAGGTAGTCAACTGACTGAAATGACGTGCGGGAATCGTCATATGGAAGCCTCTTAAGGCTTGATCGGTATGACTGGGATTCTTAATTTCGGTAGTACGAGAATTAGTCCTCTAACTTGAGCAATCATGGCAGTCACGTGCATACAAAGACTATATCTTGGATATGTCGAGCAGTGGTTGTGTTGAGAGAAATGGTAGCGAGGATGGTGGATTCCAAGAGAAAATCTATCCCCTGTCATTATATGACATAGAGTTCTCGCATGCACCTCGAGATGGTTTAGACTCTAAAAGTCTTTGGCCAAAGCGATTGATCGATCAGTGATAGGTTTCTTAGATTAGATCAGTAGAGTAAACGCATTTCAAGTGTTAAGCATAGTTGCCTAGTCAAGGATGGAAACGACACCCAATTCCATGCCTAAGACTAAAGCCAAGAGACAGTTGACATTGACTGTACTTGTATAGATTTGGAGCCTAAATGTTCACGCCAACATTCACCTAATCTCTAGTGCCATGGACTGTTGCTAGACGGCCAGCTATGGTAACGGGTCTATTTTCAGTTATGGGATAATCGAAAACAATTAATTTAAATTAGATTTAATTAATAGTGTTGGTCAGACATGTCTATGTCTAAGTCTAGCTGAGGGTGAACCTAAAGAGTCACACCCTACCATTATAGTGGGATGGAATTAATTTAGAATTAATTCTAGAAGAGTTGGATTAATTTAATTAAATTAAATTAATCTTTGGAAAGAGTAAATGATTGGATCATATATTTAGACCAATCCATTTGATGGATGACTTGAAATTTAATTAAATGGATTAATTAGAATTTCAAGTTAGCTAGTAAAATTAATTGGATTAATTTTATTGGGCTTGGTCCAAATTATAAATTGGATTTATAAATTGAAAGAGAGAGCGTGGGCTTGGATCTTTTAATTGGATTAAAAGATAAGGAGTTTAATGTTGGGCTTATGATTAAATTAGATTTAATATAAGCCCATGAGAAGTGGGATTGATCCTATCGAGTCCGGTTCATTAAATACAAGCCCAAGGCCTTGGTTGGACCTTGGCTAAGTCAAGGAGGAGAATTTTGGATGGTTCTTTAACTGATTTTGGAGGTCAATTTCGTGCATGAGGGTGGCTAGGGTTAGAATGGTTGTTTTGGAGCCTAACTAGGTTAGGACTCCTTGTATGTGTATGAGTAGGTCATATATATACCTTCACTTAAACCCTAGCCACACACACAACATAAACTAGCCTCTCCAAACCTCAAAATTCCGTGCCTATCTCTCTCTCCCGTATTCTCCATCTTCAAGTTTTTCATATGGTCTTAGAGATCAAAGAAAAAATGAAAAAGAGATCAAAACACGTTAATTCATAATGATTGTTTTGATCTCCATCTCTTCTGTGGAGATTTTGCTAGCACGAAATCTCCATATCCTTTAGTGGTTGTGTGTCATTCTTGAGAGGATCTCAAGATTGAGATCTCGAAATGAAAATAGAGAGGAGACAACACTTGTAGCCATATGAGAAAAACGATAACGGTAAATCTTTATTTACATTTTTGCATCTTGTTTTTCTCATATTATTCTAAGCCTATGTTTTTATTCTATACATCAAACACCCAGGCAAGATCAAGAGTACACCCCTTGATTGGGATTTGTTTATTACTTTAATCGCATGTTAAATGATTTTTTCAATTTTCCGCACTTCCGCTGCGCTTTTCGGACCGATCCACTTCCTTCAATTGGTCTATGGGCATTGTTGTGATGTTGAAAAGAACATACAAACATGCATGATGAGCACAACAAATTATATACCATGGTGAAATACTCATCTTATTCACTCAATAATATTACATAAAGATCAAGGTTTTTATGGGATTGGATTACATGCATGCCAATTGAATTGGCTTCCGAGTCACATATCCTAACAATATCCCACTTGACCTAAAGCTAATCACCAATCGACCTCAATCCTATCTTATCCAGATGCTGAGTATGAGCAATTGGTGATATCGGCTTGTAAGTGGATCTGCTGTGTTTTCTGCTGAGCTGACTCGGTCCATCCTGACGTCATCTCAGCTCACCATTTCTGTAAGTAGATTATAGCATTTAAGAATGTGTTTGAAACGATGATGAGATCTCGATTCCTTTGCTTGTGCTATTGCCCCTTTGTTATCGCAAAAGATAACCACAGGCTCAACAATGCTAGGTATCACACCCAACTTTTGGATGTAGTTTTTCATCCTAACTGCTTCCTTAGCTGGTTCTAAAGCTGCTATGTATTCAGCTTCAATGGTGGAATCCACTGTGGTAGCCGGCTTGGAAATTTTCCAAGCAACCACACCACCGTTCAGCTTGAATACAAAACCTGATTGGGACTTAGCACCGTCATCGTCCGACTGGAATCTAGCATCACTATAGCCTTCCAGTATCAATTCTCCACCACCGTAGATCAAGAACATATCTTTACTCCTTCTCAGGTACTTATGTATGGTCTTGACCGCGCTCCAGTGCGCCTCCCCGGCGCATACCTGATATCTGTTTCTCACACTCAAAGCGTAAGCGACATCCAACCTGGTGCACTGGACAACATATTGAACGCTTCCTAAGGCTGAAGCATAGGGGATGTCCAATCATCATTTTTAGCTCCTCATCAATCTTTGGAGACTACTTATTAGAAAACTTAATCCATGTCTCATTGGAAGGTGTCCTCATTTTGAGTTTTTCATCTTGAATCTCTTCAACACTTTCTCAATGTACGAGGATTAGGTTAGCCCTAACATTCTTCTAGATCTATCCCTATAGATCTTGATGCCAAGGATGTAGGAAGCTTCACCTATATCCTTCATGGAAAATTATGTGGACAATCATGCTTTAATGTCGCCTAACATCTTGACGTCATCGCCAATGAGCAAGATGTCATCGACATAAAGCACAAGGTACGCAATCAAGTTCCCACTGATCTTCTTGTATACACAAAGATCATGCTTGTTCTTGATGAAATCATATCCCCGTATGACTTCATCAAAACCCGTGTTCCAGCTTCGGGAAGCTTATTTGAGTCCATAGATGGACCTTTGGAAGCGACAGACCTTCTGTTCTTCTCCAATGGAAGTGAAATCCAGTAGCCGATCTATAAAGATCTCTTCCACAACGAAATCGTTGAGGAAAGCTATTTTCACGTCCATCTGCGATATCTCATAGTTATACCACGGTACTATGGCAAGCAGTATCCAAATGGACCTAGCCATGGCTACGGGCAAGTAGGTTTCTTCAAAGTCGACCTCGAGTCGTTGAGTGTATCTTTTTGCCACGGGCCTAGCCTTGAAGGCTGTAACCTCCCCGCTAGCTCCAAACATATGTTTGTAGACCCATTTGCACCGTAAAGGTCTGACGCCTTTCGGTGGATCTACTAGGATCGAAACTTGATTTGAACCTATTGAGTCCATTTTGGATTTCATGGCCTCAAGCCACTTATCTAAAACAATGTTCGACATTGCTTCTCCGTACGTCCTCGGATTGTTATCCAACTTACTAGTCAACCCTACAAATTCGTACCTCTCAGGTAGTCGAGATTCTCTGATTGATCTATGGAGGACTAGAACACCATCAATGGGAACTGAAGATTCAAATGATGTTGCATCATCCTACTGAGGTGTTTCACTTGATTCCTTACATAAAACCTCATCCCGTCGGCTATTTGCAGGAAAACCTTTTTCCAAGAAGAATGCGTTTCTCGAGATAAATATCTTTTGCTTGGACGAATCATAAAAGTAATATCCCGTAGTTTCTTTCAAATATCTGACATACCTGCATAGACTAGATCACGACTCTAGTTTATCCCACTAGCCTCTTGACGTATGCAAGGCTATCCCACACTCACAAGTACTTATAGGATGCAGGTTTGCTATGCCATATTTCGTATGGCGTCAGAGTTACCATCTTAGATGGTGCCATGTTAAGTAACTTGGCCGCCGTCTCAAGAGCGTAACCCCAGAAGGAAGAGGGCAATTCTGTAAAACTCATCATGGATCGAACTATGTCCAATAGGGTTCAATTCCTCCTTTCATCCATGGCGTTCAGTTGCGGCGTTCCAGGATGAGTCCATTGAGAGAGAATTCCATTCTCTTTTAAGTAATTGATAAATTCACCACTTAAATACTCTCCGCCTCGGTCCGACCGAAGGGCCTTGATTTTACGACCAGTCTAATTCTAAAACTTCAAGTCTGTATTGCTTGAACCTTCCAAAGGCCTCAAATTTATACCTCATTAGGTATACATAACCATACCATGAATGATCTGCAAAACCATCTCAAGGTGCATGGGAGAACTTGTTGTCATATAATGACAGGGGATAGATCCTCTCTTGGAATCCACCATCCTCGATACATACTCTGACTGCATTGGATAAGGCTTATGATGACCGTGCCTCACGACACAACACCGCTCGCCATATCCAAGATACAGTCTTCTTATGTATGTAACTGTTATGATTCCTCAAGTCAGAGGACTAATTCTCGTACTATCGAAACCGAAACTGGAATATATTGTCAGTTAGGGATGTTATTTGATTTTTGATGATGCTTTTAAGAAGTTGTATGAAAATCTACTCCCACTATTTTCTTGATGTATATAGGACCATCCTATCAACTCAAATACTCTGTAGGACAATAGTTTCATCATACAATAAGGGCCAACTCGCTTTAATGAAACACCAATCAAACAAAGTCAAACATAGTTTGATTTCTTCCTTATCAGAGATCGATCAACTGTGGTCCTTTTAGGAAGAAATTTTGAGTGAGAATCACATTCTCATTTTCGATATTCAAAAACTCCACTACACACCCTCTCGATCCAATCAACAGGTGATCAGTTTGGTTCACCACTCCGAGTCTAATTCTTTGAACCTCATCAAACAAAATTAGACTGGTCCAACACTAATCTTGTGTATTTTAGTAACTCATAGATATCCCACTGGATCCAATCCAACGTGTAACTGGTAAAGTCATTTTGTCCCACAAAATTGATCTTTTCCGGTCTTTCTCAGTAAGACTTTGAAAGCTAATGGATCCAAATCGCCTATTTCTAGTGCTTTTTGAACCCATCAATCTTTCTCTTCCTCAACTAGAATAGATTGACCTACCAGGACTATAAACTTGCGGTCATTGATTATTATTTATTCTTTATTTGAGTATGCATAATCCAATTACGAGATACTATATGTTTCACCCAGTAGACATGAATCCCATTCAATGTCAAATAAAAAATTTTATTGATAAAAAATTGTGTAATCAAAATTGTCTAACAATAATGAGAACAATATTTTGATCATGCTAGGTTACATAACACTACCCTAACATGTTCACCATTAAGCCTAACTAAGCCCCTAGTCTTTTATAGCAACAGGCTCGCTATCGCTGAGCCTTATGTCCTTTTGTTTCGGCTTTTCTACTCCTCTTCATCATCTGCAAACCATTAGCAAATTATGAATTCGTTGGTATCCAATACCAAGAGTAGAATGGTGATTATGTTAATACTCAATTAAAGGTTTATACCTTCATCAAAGAGGAGCTTAGGAAGCTCCCTCTTCCAATATCCCTTTTTATAGCAATAAATGCAAATATCATTCAAAATCCTTGATTGACAAACCCTATTCCTCTTTCCTTTACCCCCGCCTAGCGGTGTAACAGGAGCATTCAAAGTGCTAGCAATAGTAGAAGACATCTAATCTTTCTACCGGTCCTCCCACTCAAAGTCCAATAACCTTGCCCTTCTCTTTAGAGGTTGAAGCCTCTCCCACTAGAACTGACGGTGCAGATTTTTCAATCGTTCCCTCGTACTTGACCAATATATTTGTCAACTCATGAAAGCTTTTGTCAAGCCCATTCATATTATAGTTGATAGTCAATTGATCAACGAGGGAGATAGTGATTGTAGAATCAAGTCAACATACGTTTCTTCCTCCTTGAAATCAGCCTTGAGGTCTTTGAGCTTTTCCACTAGGGGTAGCATCATTACTCCATGCTCTTGTATGGACGATCCCTTAATCATTATCATGCCAAAGAATGTCTTCGTCACAGCATATCTAATATACCATTCTAGTACCGCATAAAGTCCTTTCATGCGGTGCATTATCGACCAAACGTCCTCATACCTTTCATACTATTTTTGGATCTCGTTACTCATCGAGCTTAATACGATACTATGTACTTTTCTATTGTTCTCATGCCACTGAGTAAACTTTTCGAACGATAAATGTTCTCTAGGCAGGAACCCTTCTGGCAAAGTCCGAGGTAGAGATTTATCCAGAACGTAAGTTTGATTCTTAAAATCAAGGACGATCCTCAGATTTCTCAGTCAATCTAATTGGTTTGTCCCATTAAATATTAGCCTCAAGTATAGTTAAGTGGATTCTTAGAAATTAATAATAAATTAAAAAATAAGCAGATTATTACAATATTAGGTTAAAGTTAAGGACTTGTACTTCAGTCATTAACCCTCCCACTATTTCTGTGAGAGGGTGCGACTGAGAGCTTCTAAGAGGAGGGAGAGAATTTTCTCTTATTGTTATGTTATGGTTAATTATCCAATAATTAACCCTAGACATATATATGTCTTAATAAAGTCAAACCCAATATAAATCAATCCCATTAATTTATCCTTGGGCTAGCCCATCTAATGGACCTCTCTCATCTTAAGTAATCCAACTACTTGCGGAATTAATTCCTTATCCCTTCTCAGTGATGTTGTGTGTGACTCTTTAGGTTCACCCCTCAGTTAAACTTGGGCTAGTGTCCAACACTCGTATTAATTAAATCTAATTTAATTAATATTTTTTTATCAACCTTTGACCAAGAAAGCCCGTCACCATGGGTGACCGTCTAGTAACATCAATGGCACTAGAGACTAGGTGAATTTTCGTGTGAACTTTTAGGCTTCGAGTTCATACTGGTACGGTCCTTTCGTCTACCATCTTCCGGCCTTGGTTTAGCGCATGGAATTTGGTGGCGGTTCCCATCCTGGACCGGGCCTCTATGCTTAAGTACTTGAGATCGCGTTATGCAAAACTATTCGACGTAGGAACCTCTTTTTCCTACTCGACCAATGACTGGATCACAGCTTCTTACAACATAGTCGCATCTCCAAGTGCATAGGAGGTACCTCTATCATGTAATGACAAGGGAAGGATCCTCTTCTTGGAACTCATTGTCCTCACTACATACTTTGATAGCACCAGACAAAGCTTATAATGACAGTCTCAGTGACGCAATCACCTCTCGCACATATTCAAGATAAAGACATTGTATGCACATGACTGTCATGGTTCCTCAAGTTTGATGACCACTCCCGTACTATTGGAACCGAGGACTAAAGCCTCCAAAGCTTTCAAAGCTTTCATATAATGATCCCCGCGAGCCAGTTTAGTCAACTTGACACCTAGTCAATCAATCCATCAAGATCGTGAAGGAAGTGGATCGGCCCGGGAAGCCCGACAGAAGCGCGAAAAATCAAAAAAATGATAAATAAAAGAATTAAATCCCGATCAAGGGTGTACCCTTGATCTTTTTCCCAGCATTTGGTGTAATAATTAGAGATCTAATCATGTAATTAGGCTAATGAAATTAATAGAAAGAACGAAAGCATAAACTAAACAAGGTTACCTTTCGTTTTTCTCCTCCAATCGGCAATTCGGTAGATCTCCTCTCCGGTGTTCGTCCACACAAAACTCCAACGTAGGAGGCCTCTAACATTGTCCACATCACACTAAAAGATTAAATTTATCCTTGTGCTAGCAAGGATTAAATCCGTAGAAAGAGGAATCGAAATTACACTATTAGTTAGTGTATTTCGATCTCCTTTGTTCTTCACTTGGTTCTAGACCAAGAAGAACTTCAAGAGAGGAGGAGAAGAATGTTTTGCTGATTGTTGGGGAGAGTGTGCATGAAATTTTTGTGTGTTAAACAATAAAAATCGGCTAGGGTTTGTAAGTGGAAGAGTTGAAATGAAAAGGTTGAGATATGAAAGGAGATCTAGTCTTCAAACTTCCACAACTTTCTCAACCACTTTCCAAAACTCCTCTTCCACTTTCCACACACCTTATGCATGAATTTGGCTGATTATTTCAGTCAAATTTCAGTTATTTTTGACCTACCAAAAGTCAACATGGGCTAGGGCTTGATTAAATAAATTTATTTAGATTAAATTAATTTTTGGAGAGTATAAATGATTGAATCATTTATAAGGAATAATCCATTAGATAGATAGTTCAGAATTTAATTAATTGGATCGATTGAATTTGGACTTATCCTTTTTAACTTGATTGGATTAATTTAAAAGAGGCTTGACAAGTGGTTGAGAAGGGTCTCCTTCCATATCTCAACCTTTTTATTGCAACTCTCCCACTCACAAACCCTAGTCGATTTTAAAGTTTTGACACACAAAATTTCGTGAACTCCCCCAAGAATGGAAAAAAAATTCTCCTCCTCCCTCTCGTGAAGTTCTTAGTTTAGAACCAAGTGAAGAACAAAGGACATCGAAAACACACTAAATCACAGTGTCATTCCGATTCCTCTTCCCACGGATTTTATCCTTTCAAGCATAAAGATAAATCTAACCTTTTAGTATGGTGTGGACCATATTAGAGGTCTCCTACGTTGTAGTCTTGCATGGATGAACACTGGAGAGGATATCTACACGAATTGCCGATTAAAGGAGAAAAACAAAAGGTAACTCTATATTTGTTTATGCTTCCATTTTTTTTAAATTTATTAGCCTAATTGAATGATTAGATCTTTAGTTAATACACCAAACGCCTGGGAAAAGATCAAGGGTACACCCCTTGGTTCGGATTTAATTGTTTAATTTATCATTTTTTTTTCGCTCTTCTGCGCGCTTCACGAGCTGATCCACTTCCTTCATGTGGTATCAGAGCCCTGTTTGGTGTACAGGCCATGAATCTTGCATGTATTATGTGTTTGGAACATGTTTAAATGTTTTAAATTGACTTTGCAAGCATGGTTTTTAGTTTTTAATTGCATATATAGATCTAGGATTTATGTGTTTTAATTTTGTATTTATTTTGGGAATGAGAACTTTTTTTTTTGAAATTTGGAATATCTAAAAATCAAATTTTCTTTTTGTTTCAAAATTGCAGAAAAAAAAAAAGATTCCAAAAAAATCAAAGAAAATGCAGCGGACGGCTGCTGTCTGTCGGCCGGCCGACAGGCATGCAGAAGCAGCGCGCAGACGGCCGCCCGCGCGTGCGGGCGTGTGCGCAAGGGCGCATGCGCCTACTGCAAGCTGACCGTGTGACCCATTTTTTTTCTGTTTTTCCTGAATTTTTATATTTTTTATATTTCTGATTATTTTTCTGAAATGATTAATTTTGGTGAATTTAATTTTTGGTTGAAATTTTGAAATTTTCAAGCTTAAATTACTAAAATTAATTTGAATCAATTTTCAAACAATATTTAATTTTTGCATGGGTTGCAGTTATGTCCATTATTAAATTTTATTATTTTAAATATAAATTCCTGAGATTTGATGTATAATTAATTTATGATATTAGATGTCATTTGTTGTAATATGATTTGCATTATATTTTGTGTCCATGTTTATTTTGGAAATAAATGTGTTATTTTGTAAATTGGATTGACATGGATGATCACAAAGCCCTGGGAACAAATGTATGGTTTATTTTCTATTTGGTTGATGGGTTGTATCTAACATCAGATAATGTGATTCGCTTGGAGTCCTCAGAATCACATGAAAATGGTGGAGCAAAATATCTTGGGATCTCGTAGGTCGAGAATGGTATTGGATACCTCCCACAAGGCTATTTTCATGTAAATCATAGAAGCGGGGCATGGAGAATATCGCTTGTGGACCTCAAGCATACTAGGAAAAGGTTTCCCGAAACCCCATTTGAGAATGATGGATTTTCGTAGAAATAGTGGGAGAGTTAATAAGTGAAGTCCAAGTCCTTAAGTTGAACCTAATATTACGATAATCTGCTAATTTTGTTTATTATAGATGTCTCATAATCCACTTAATTCTATACTTGAGGCAAAGAAATTTGATGGAATAAATTATTCGAATTGGATAAGAAATTTGAGGATAGTCCTCGATTTCGAGAACTAGACTTATATTCTTGATAAATCTCTACCTCTAAATTTGCCGGAAGGGTTCCTGCCCGGAGAACGTTTGATGTTCGAAAAATTCACTTAGTAGCATGAGGACAATCAAAAAGTTCGTTGTATCGTACTGAGCTCGATGAGTAATGAGATCTAGAGATAGTACAAAAGGTATGAGGACATTTGGTCGATAATGCACCGCATGAAAGAACTTTGTGCAGTACCAGACCGGTATATTAGATACGCCATGACAAAGGAATTCTTCTGCGCGAGAATGATTGAGGGATCATCCGTACGAGAGCATGGAGTGATGATGCTATCCCCAGTGAAAAAGCTCAAAGACCTCCAAGCTGGTCTCGAAAAGGAAATATACGTTGACGTGATCCTGCAATCACTACCTCCCTTTTATGATCAATTCATTATCAACTATAACATGAATGGGCTTGAGAAAAGTTTTCATGAGTTGGTTAATATGTTGGTCCAGTACGAGGCGACAATTGAAAAATCTGCGCCGTCGGTACTAGTGGGAGAGGCTTCAACCTCTAAAGTAAAGACTAAGGTTGCCGGACGCGAGAAGAGGAAGAAAGATGAGACGTCTTCTACTACTACTAGCACTTCGAGTACTCCTGTTACACCGCTAGGCGGGGGTAAAGGAAAGAGAAAGAGGGTTCGTCAACCAAAGATTCTGAATGATGTTTGCAATTATTGCCGAGAGAAGGGCCATTGAAAGTGGGAGTGTCCTAAGCTCCTCTCCGATGAAGGTAAAATCTTTAACTTGAGTATTAACATTATCATCATCCTACTCTTAGTATTGGATACCAATGAACTCATAAATCTGCGAATGGTTTGCAGGCGATGTTGAGGAGTAGAAAAGCCAAAACAAGAAGGTCCACTAAGGCTTAGCGATAGTAGGGCTGTTGCTGCAAAGACTAGGGACTTGGTTAGACTTAGTGGTGATCATGTTAGGATAGTTCTTACATAACCTAGCATGGTCAAAAATAGTGTTTCTAATTATAATTGGACAATGTTTAATTACATATTTTGATCAATAAAGTCTTTTATTTGACATTGAATGGGATTCATGTCTGCTAGGTTGATCATTGAACTTTCACTATCTCATAATTGGATTATGCATACTCAAATAAATAATAAAATGATAGTCAATAACGAAACTTACAGTCATGGTAGGTCAATCTTTTCTAGTTGAGAATGAAAAAGATTGATGGGTTCAAAGAGTATTATAAGTAGGCAATTTGGATCCATTATCTTCCAAAACGTTTACTAAGACAGAGAAGGACCAAAAAAGCTCTTTGTGGGACAAATGAGCTTACCAGTTGCATATTAGATTAGATATAATGCGATGTCTATAAGTCACTAAAATACACAAGATCAGTGTAGGGTTCACAAGTTTATTTTGTTTGATGAGGATTAAAGAATTAGACACGGAATGGTGAACCAAACTGATTACTTTTTTCGATTCGATTGAGAGGGTGTGTATTTAGTGGGGTTTTTTTTTAATATATAAAATGAGAATGTGATTCTCACTCTGTGAAGTTCTTCCTGAAAGGACCAGGGTTGACCGGTCTCTGATAAGGAAGAAATCAAACTAAGTTAGACTTTATTTGATCGTGTTTCACTGAAACGAGTTAGCCCTTATTGTATGATGAAACTCTCGTCCAACAAAGTACTTGAGTCAACAGGATGATCCTATATATGTTAAAAAAATAGTGCGTGTAGGTTTTCATATAACTTCTAAAAAGCATCATTCGTAATCTAATGACATCTCTAACTGACCATATTCCAGTCCTCATTTGTTCATGGAATTGGATTTTTAAATCCAAAAGGACATGAGGAGGAGCGATTGAACAAATGGCTTGGAGCCCAGTAGCAGCCTTGCCCCTGCACGCCCCCAGCGCCCGGACCCCCCAAGCACCCTCCTCCCCTATAATAGGCTTAAAAAAAGCCTTATGAAAGGACTAGACATTGAAAGGGCTAAAGAACACACATTTTTGCCATTTTTGAAGTATTTTAGTGTATTTTCACATGAAAATTTGCATGTCACCTCAAAATCACATGATTAAGACATTTTGGTTGAAATGATTTACTTTTGAGTTATAATTTTTTTTATTTAACTATTTAATTATTAAAATTAATAAATAAAAAAAAAGGAAAAATGGAAAAAATATGAAAAGAAAATAATAATATTTTTATATTTCGTAGACCATAGTTGTATCGAAAAATATTAATTTTAGTAATAATAAGTAATATTATGCGTTCAATTTTAAGAATGCATCGGAACCGATCGGACGATTCATTTTTGAATTCCTTGTTTCCCAACAAAATCATTTTGTATACATGAGCAATGAGACTGGTCAATTCCCTTACCTCAATCATTAAAATCAAACAAATAGGCTTCGGGGTGTTTCGAAACCTGAGAAATAATACGTGGGCAATATGTGTTTACATTCTAATGTGATCATTAGAATGAGTTCTGTAAAGGTTGCTGAAAAATGGCGTGATGAAAGGCGATAGCCACGACCGCACGGGCAGACGGCAGGCAGCAGGCACGAGCGTGCATGGGCAAACCCCTACTGTCGGTTTGGCGGAAGACAGTAGATGGCCGTGGGCGCAGGAAGACGATAGCAGACATGTAGGCAGACGGCCGCAGGCGGGCAGGGAGATAGCCGACCCCCTGTTAACGTACACGCACATGCCTGGGCAGCCGAAAATAGACATTCACGCATGCCTAGGCCACCCCTGCCCATGGGTGCGCGCAGGTGGGCAGACGGCAAGCGATGGGTGTGTGCTGGTTACCGTCCGACCAACTTGCTGAAGTGTTTTCGCTCATTCATCGGCCGACGGGTAGTTACAGCTCACGGTGTTCGGTTGTTAGGAGCAACGGTCACGGATGACGGCCGTGGGCCTTGCGGCAATTGGTAAGTTTTCGGTTGGGCAATGTGCAACGTCGAGGGCGAGCGAGGTGATGGGTACAGCATGCGTCGGGTTCTCAATACTTCACGCATGCCAAGGCCATGTCTTTTATGGGGCGCAACACTTGGAATGGCACGCGCACGTTCATCGGGCACACAACTTGCCCCGATGCTCCTCAGGGCGGTCACACACATATATACTTGGTCTGTAGCTTAGTTTTGCGATGCGATGCCCGGGCACTGCCTGTTCCACTGCACTCGACCACCTAAGTGGAACGGGTACTTGCCTATTTTTCTGGGACTTGGGAAAAATAACAAGATAAGGGACTCTGGGGTGGGTGGTGCTTTAGTAGCCTCTAGACTATTTCAGGCAAAAGAAGGAGGACCGCAGGAGTGCAGGGACTTGGAGAAAGGGGGAGGGACGAATCAAAATGACATTTAATGATAGGGGATGGATCCTCTTCTTGGAACTCATCGTCCTCACTACATACTTTGACTGCGGCGGACAAGGTTTATAATGATTGTGTCTGTGACATAATCATCTCTCAAATAGATCCAAGATACAGTCATCGTATGTATGTGACTGTCATGATTCCTCAAGTCTGAGGACTACTCCCGTACTATCAAAGTCGGGGACTTAAGTCGTACTGACTAAGCCTCTAAGGCTTCTATACGATGATCCCCATGAGTTAGTTCAGTCGACTTGACACCTAGTCAATCAACCCATCAAGACCACTTAAGCGTCCTATATTTATCGCCGATGAAATGCTCCACTCATCCAATGTATGCGTTTTTTGATGCAAGTCTCTACAGGACGCTCGATGCCCATTCTCGAGGTCCTCGACTTGGAACATTTCAAACCCAACTCTTAACAGTTAGTTTCATGACCACCATCTAATGCGCGATCCAACTGTTGCATGGTTGTCGAAATGGTCTGTAGGCATTGTTGTGATGTATGAAAGAATTCGAAAACATACATGATGAGCACAACAAAACAAATGCCAATATTGAAATATTCATCTTATTTACTCAGTAATATTACATAAGGATCAAGTTGTTTCAAGGATTGAATTAGATGTACACCAATCTAATTGGCTTGCAGGTCACCTATTCTAACAATCTCCCACTTGACCTAAAGTCAATCACCCATCGATCTCAATCCTTTCTTATCCAAATGTTGAGTATGAGCAATTTGCGACATCGACTTGGTAAGTGGATCTGTTGTCTTTTCTGCTGAGCTAACCCGATTCATCCTAACGTCACCTTTGTTCACCATCTCTCTAAGAAGATGGTAGCGTCTAATAATGTGTTCGAAACGATGATGAGATCTCAATTCCTTTGCTTGTACTATCGCCCCATTATTACTATAGAACATAACCATGAGCGCAAAAATGCTAGGTACAACACCCAACTCTAGGATGTAGTTTTTCCTCCAAACCGCTTTCTTAGCTGCTTTTGAAGTTGTTATGTATTCAACTTACGTGGTGGAATCCACTATGGTAGCCTGCTTGGAACTTTTCAGAGAAACCACACCATCATTCAGCTTGAATATAAAACCTAATTGGGACTTGGCATCATCATCGTTCGACTGGAAGCTAGCGTCACTATAGCTTTCCAGTATTAATTCTCCACCACCGTAGATCAAGAACATATTTTTAGTCCTTCTCAGGTACTTACATATGGTCTTGACCGCGCTACAGTGTGCCTCCCTGGCACATGCCTGTTTTCTAGTTGTCACACTCAAACGTAAGCAATATCTAGCCTGGCGCACTGCATAACATATGATTGCTTCCCGCGATTGAAGCATAGGAGATGTCCAACATCCTTTTAAACTCCTCATCAATGTTGGAAGACTACTTCTTGGACAACTTAATCCCATGTCTCATTGGAAGGTGTCCTCGTTTTGATTTTTCCATCTTGAATCTCTTTAAGACTTTCTCGATGTACGAGCATTAGCTTAGCTCTAACATCCTTAGATCTATCCCTATAGATCTTGATGCCAAGGATGTAGGAAGCTTCACCCGTATTCTTTATGAAAAATTGTGTAGACAACAATGCTTTAATGTCCCTTAACATCTTGACGTCATCTCTAATGAGCAAAATGTCATCGACATAAAGCACAGGGCATGCAACCGAGCTCCCAATGATCTTCTTGTATACACAAGGATCATGCTCGTTCTTGATGAAATCATATCCCCGTATTATTGGAAGAGGTGATCGAAACGCTAATTGCAATGGCGGTTTTGGAAACCATTCAAGCAATCTTTATTTATGTAATATTGTTTACTGAATAAAATGAGCATTCACTGATTTTGCATCTTCTTTGTTGTGCTCATTCTGCATATTTGCATTTTATTCAAGCATCACAAAAAACCCACAGACCACTTTCACAATCGTGCAACAGTTAGACCGCACATTAGACGGTGGTCATGAAATCAACTGCCAGCGGTTGGGTCTGAAATGTTCCAAGTCAAGAACCTCAAGAATGGGCATCGACTGTCCTATGGAGACTTGCACAAAGAGTCGAATTCATTGGATGAGTGCCGCATTTCATCGTCGACAGATGTTGGATGTCTACACGCTCTTAGTGGGTCGATTGACTATGCGAATCGACTGAACTGACTCGCGGGGATCATCATATGGAAGCCTTGGAAGCTTGATTGGTGTGACTTGAATCCGCTAGTATGGACAGGAATTAATTTGAAATTAATTCCATAAGTAATTGGATTACTTGTAAGATGAAAAACCCATTGGATGGAAGGTTCAAGAATAAATTAATGGGATTAATTTATATTGGGCTTATCCTTATTATTTAATAATTAGTCTTATTAATTAATAAAGATAATTTGGGCTTATGTATTTAATTGGATCAAATACATATTGAGCTGAATTAAGTGAATTTTAATTAAATTGAATTTAATTAAAATCAAGTGGGCTTTACATTTTTTAGTGCAAAAATCGGCCACCCTATTTAATTAAGCACATGGAAATTCTAGAAAATGAAATATTTGACTAGTAATCTAACTTTTGGAAAGTTCCGTGCTAGTCATTCTTTATTTGGAATAAAGAATAGGTTACCTTATGGATGATTAAATGAATGTAGACACATTCTAGTTCATCCACACAAAGTATGTATGTATATATATATATATATATATATATATATATATTAATTAATTATTTAGAATAATTAATTATTGCACAAGACAACACATAGTGTGAGCTATAGGACACACACTCCTCTCCCTTCTTAGAACCCTAAATCGGTCGCCCCTCTCTCTTCCTCTCACTCTTGGAATTCTTGTCTTCTCTTGATCTATTCTAGTAAGGAGATCAAGAGATCAAATTCCGATGTGGTGTGGACAAACTAGAGGGCTCCTATGTTGGAGCCTCGGGTTAACGAAACAACCAAGGAGGTTTTCGAAAGCTTGAAAGTAAAAGAGGTAATTCTTGTTTACATTTATTGCACCTCTCGTTTTTAAATTTTCCACCATAGCCCCATGTATTGTATTGTATTTTATATTTTATTTTATTATACTACATCGAACGCCCGAGAATTCCAAGGGTATACCCCTTGGAACCATGGCTTTAATTTTATTCGCTTGGTGTTTTACGGTTAATCATTTAATTTTTATGATTATTCGTTCTTATTTATTTACCGCTTCAGCTTGCGCGTTCCCTGGCTAATCCATGTGATCTTTTGAAGCGGTATCAGAACCCGATTCCATGTAGGGGCTATGGTTTATGTGAATAAGCATGATAACATGAATTGTATCACTTTTGAAGCATGTCACTTATTTTGCTCATTTTGGTTATTTTATGTGTAGAAATTAGCATATTTAACTTTTGTGATTTTAGGATGATTAACTATTTTGAATAATTGGATTTTTTTGGGAAATACTTTTTTATTTTCAGTCTATATTGTAGAACATAAAAAAAAGGGGTACTGTAGCAGTGCGCATGCCTACGTAGGCAGCATGCACGTGCGCGCCTCCAACACGGCTGACGGCTGGGTCGTTTTTTGCTGTTTCTTTCAGAAAAGTAGATTTTCTAATTTTCGTAATATTTCTTAAGTATTATTAATTTTGCTGATTTAATTTTGTATTAAATTGGATTATTTCTAGAATTTAAATTGCTTAATTAATTTGATTTATTTATGTGCATTGGATGCATGACTTATGATTATCCTTTTAAATTGCAAATTTTAAACTTGTGATTTTTGCATATAATAATTTGTTGCGGTATTGGATCATTATTTTTTAACTAGCATGAATAATTGGCATTATGTGCTAGTTAAATGTGGATGAATGATCACGGAGCCCTAGACCGCATGTATCTATTTTATTTTATGTTGGGTGGGGCCTACGTGCCTCTTGGTTTTTTAGTTCTCATCCCTCGTTTTATGCCTTGAAACAATAAAGCTTGTTCTTCCTCCCTATTAATTTACTCCCCCCGACTTTTGATTGGGGTTTCTTTTACTGATATAATGAGAGTAGATAGAATTTTTAGTGAGGTTTTATTTTATGTAATTAAAGAAAGCTCATGGAGAAGAAGGCCTACGGAGGATAGAGGCCCAAGGCAGAAACATGAGAAGATCCAAGAGCTTACGAGGCCCATTAGCTTGGTAATGGCTAAATGAACTTCGTAATAGCATAGGGCCACCCTAGACAGACCATAGATCTACTGCAGGCTCAGTGAGTTGCATAGGTTGGGCTTGTGATCATCAAATAGGGGTGTGCTAGCTTTATTTACATGCGATGTATTTATTTAAATACTTTAATATTTGATATTTATGCGTTTATTTAAATGCTTTAATATTTGATATTTATGCATGCAAAATACTAACGTGATGACGTCTTGGTCAAAATATTTTAACTCTCACTTGGTTGGACCAAGTTAAGATGTTAGGGCCTATAATGGACTTGGATCGAAAATGATTTTGATCTGTCCAAAATTTTTCACATACAATAACATGGTGAGGAAGCTATCACTACCCAAGTGTGGTCTCATGAGTTGTGGCACACTTGGAATAGAGGCAAGTTGTACTGTTATCGTGTACAAATGAATACACTCAATATTTTCCTGTCTTACGAGTCGTGGGGGCGACAGTTGAGGTGTGGTTTAGTGATGGGTTGAACCTAACACTAAATAAATATTAGGCAAGTAATGGACTAGGATCAAAATGGTATTTCGATCTGTCCAGGCCTTCCATCCTTAAAAATGTGATGAGGATGCTACCGCTACCCAAATGTGGTCTCACGTGTTGGAATGGGTGACCAAAAGCCAATTGGATTGGCTATTTTCCATTTGACAATCTTTATCAAATAATATTAGATTGATGAATATGGTAAGAATTCATCAAGATGGCAATATGTTTAGTTGTACTTACCACTGATACTGAACGGGGTTTCAATATCACAACGAAATGCCCACAAATCGAAAGGTTAACCCGTGGAGTTGGACTGCGCATAAGTTTGGCGGCTATGAAACCAACTCCTAAGGGTCGGTCTGGAACGTTCCAAGTCAAGGACCTCGAGATTGGGCATCAGGGTCTTATGGAGACTTGCACTAAGTACTGCAGCCGTGTTTCGTCGGCAGGAGACATAAGTTGTCTGTGCAGTTTTAGTGGGTTAGTTGGCAAGGTAGTCAACTGACTGAAGTGACTCGCGGGAATCGTCATATGGAAGCCTCTTAAGGCTTGGTCGGCATGAC
This sequence comes from Sesamum angolense, assembly GCA_034509725.1. Lineage (NCBI taxonomy): Eukaryota > Viridiplantae > Streptophyta > Magnoliopsida > Lamiales > Pedaliaceae > Sesamum > Sesamum angolense. The sequence goes on from JACGWL010000758.1 coordinate 33,385, forward strand.
TGGGATTCCCGGTTCTGATAATACGAGAATTAGTCCTCTGACTTGAGGAATCATGGCAGTCACGTGCATACGAAGACTGTATCTTGGATATGTCGAGCGGTGGCTGTGTCATGAGGCATGGTCATCATAAGCCTTATCTAGTACACTCGGAGTATGTAGCGAGGACGATGGATTCCAAGAGAGGATCTGTCCCCTGTCAATATATGACAGAGAGTTCTCCTGTGCACCTTGAGATGGTTTAGACTCTAAAAGTCTTTGGCCAAAGCGATTGATCGATCAGGGATAGGTTTCCTAGATCGGATCAGTAGAGTAAACGCATCTCGACTGTTAAGCATAGCTGCCTAGTCAAGGATGGGAACCGACACCCAATTCCATGCCCTAGACTAAGGCCAGGAGATTGTTGACAGTAGGATCGTACTCGTATGGATTCGGAGCCTAAATGTTCATGCCAACATTCACCTAGTCTCTAGTGCCATGGACTGTTGCTAGACAACCACCCATGGTAACCGGTCATTTTCGGTTATGGAATAATCAAAAATAATTAATTAAATTAGATTTAATTAATTATATTGATCACACATGCCCAAGTCTAGCTGAAGGGTAAACCTAAAGTCACACCCTACCACTATAGTGGGATAGAATTAATATGAAATTAATTCTAGATGAGTTAGATTAATTTAATTGGATTAAATTAATCTTTGGAGAGAATAAATGATTGGATCATTTATTTATACCAATCCATTGGATGGATGACTTGAAATTAAATTAATTGGATTAATTAGAATTTCAAGTTAGCTAATAAAATTAATTGGATTAATTTTATTGGGCTCGGTCTAATTTATAAATTGGATTTATAAATTGAAAGAGAGAGCATGGGCTTGGATCTTTTAATTAGATTAACAGATAAGGAGTTTAATGTTGGGCTTATGATTAAATTAGATTTAATATAAGTCCATAAGACGTGGGCTTGATCCGATCGAGCCCGGTTCATTAAATACAAGCCTAAGGCCTTGGTTAGACCTTGGCTAAGTCAATAAGGACAATTTTGAAAGGTTTTTGGCTAATTGAATATGCAAAATTTCGTGCATAAAGGGGGCTAGGGTTAGGATGGTTGTTTTAGAGTCTAACTAGGTTAGGACTCCTAGTATGTGTATGACTAGGTCATATATATACCTTCATTAAAACCCTAGCCACACACACAACACATAGTAGCCTCTAAAACCTCACAAATTTCGTACCTCTCTCTCTCCCACGTTCTCCATATCAGTTTTTCATTTGGTCTTAGAGATCAAGAAAACTGAAATAGTTGGCCGCAAGGAACTGTGCCAGACATCAGCAAGTAGCTGCCGCCGAGGTGAAGCTTGTCGAATAGCTTCCCATGCAGATTTCGTCGAGAAATGGCCCGTACTAGACTCTGTCCACACAATTCTATCCCCCTGGCCTGCTGCAATAGGAATCTGGCAGATGGTCTGTGCAAAAGGCATGGGTATAATTTGAAGAATCCTGGGGACATTCCAGTCACCCTCATGCAAATAATAGCGCACCGACTCCATAGTATAGGTATCCCTGTGCACGAGCTGGGCTAGGGGCTTCTGGCCAAACCAATTATCGTGCCAAAAAGATACAGAACCTTCACCCAAGGTCCAGAAGATGAAAGGTTCGGCCACATCTCGAATACGACAAAGGCGATGCCAAACCGAGGAATGATTACGATTATAAGGCACAATAGTCGGATGCAAATTTCGACAGTAGCGACCATGCAAGTGCTCTGACCATAAAGATGACTTTCCCCGAAACCGCCACCACAACTTCATGGAAAAGTCCCGGACATAGTCTGCCAAACTATGGACACCCAATCCACCTTCCGCCACTGGAAAACATGCCTTTGCCCAAGAAGACCAATGAATGTGTTTATGCCCATTATACGAGCCCCAGAAAAAACCATTGAAGATGCGCTCAATGGTGATCAAGACTGACTTGGGCGGGTGAATCACCTGAAGCAGATGCAATGGAGTGGCCTGCACACACTTCGAATCAAGGCCAACCTCCCTCCATGGGAGAGATTCGTCATTGCCCAACCCTGGAGCAAATCTCGCAGCCGGGAGATGATGGGTCAAGCAGACATGCCTTTCTGTTCCTTTATACAAAGGAACCCCCAAATACGTGATTGGTAGATGTTTAAACTGATAGCCCAACACATCCTGCACTGTCTGCGTCTGTAGGGAGGAAGTTTGGCGGCCCACAATAAAGGAACTCTTCGAACCATTAATCAATTGGCCCGAGACCCGCTCATACGCCCACATAAAGTCATGTAATAGCTCCATATTTTGACGGCACGTGGTAGTAAAAATCATCAAATCATCTGCATATGCCAGGTGGGATACCCGAATCAGACCAGGTGCGTGACAAAACATCGTCGACTGCGCTGCAAAGAGCCGCTCCAAGCCTCGCGATAGATAATCAGCAGCGAGTACAAACAGAGCCGGAGAGAGAGGATCCCCTTGTCGTAACCCAAGGGTCGAGTGAAAAAACCCCGCATGCTCACCGTTCACCAAGACCGAAAACCAGCAGTTTGAAATAGCATTAGCCACCAAGCCAATCCAGCGTTGTGGGAAACCCTTTCGCTGCAAGATTTGATAGAGGAACTCCCAACTGACCCGATCATAGGCCTTGGCCATATCAAGCTTAAAAACCACATTAGCATCCGGCCAACGGGATTCAAGGAAATGAATTAACTCTTGGGCTAAAAGGACATTATCACTCAACAATCGCCCCGGCACAAAACCACTCTGTGACAGTGATATCACCTTCGATAAGACATGCCCAAGCCGAATAGTCATCAGTTTCGTGCAGATCTTGTTTGTCATATTACGTAAGCTAATCGGCCGGTATTCACTCCAGCAAGTGGGCTGGCCGTCTTTGGAATGAGAGAGATGGTTGTAGCAGTAAAGCCTTTCGGCATCTTCTCCCCACGAAAAAACTCAGTCACTGCGCCGAAAACATCCTCGGCAATGATCTCCCAACAAGTATGAAAAAAGACTGCCCAAACCCGGGCCCGCAACACTATCAGGATCAATAAACACTGCCTCCCGAACCTCCTCCAAAGTCGGCATGACGCACAAAACCGTCGATCCTCATCTGTGAGGCCATCCTCCAAATGCTCACTATCCTCCTCCGGGAATACCGGCTCTGCTGTCAGAAGCCGCTGGAAGAAAGAGGCCGCCAAATCATTAATCGCAATTAGATCTGTCAGATACTCTCCTTCATGCTGGATCCCATAAATGGTACCACGGAATCGCCGCTTCTGTACCAAAGAGTGAAAATATCTCGTGTTTTGCTCCCCATCTTTGGCCCATCTAATACCCGCCTTCTACCTCCAAAAAGTCTCCTCCTAGGCCAAAACCCGAACCAATTCAGCAGAACACCGATTGCACTCCACAAGCGTGCGGTCGCAAGGATCCTAATCATATGCCTCATCAGCCTCCTTGAGCCCCCGCTCCGCCGCTGCCACATTATCAAACACATTCCCAAAGACCGTCTTATTCCATTCCTTAAGACAATGCTTCAGACGAGTCAATTTCTGCTGAAGTCGCATCATACCGCTGCCTACCGTCGGGTACTGCCAATTCCGACGGACTACCCCAAGAAACTCGAAATGCGTGGTCCACATATGCTGGAAACAAAAAGACGAAACCTTCCATTCCGCAGTGCACTCTGCCTCAACCAATAAACCACGATGGTCTGACTGGGAAAGCTCAAGGTGAGCTACCTGCATCTTGGGGAAGACAGACATCCAACAGCTAGAAATAAGGACCCGGTCTAAACGCCGACGCAGGCGGCGACTATACCAGGTGTATGGGCTCCCTACATATCCTGCATCTACAAGAGCACAATCTGCAATGGCAACATGGAAATCAGACATCGCAACACCACTCGGGGCTGAGCCCCCCGAACGCTCATCGGGGCTCAGAACAGTATTAAAGTCACCGCCCACAATCCAAGGGGAAGCACCAACTGAAACGGCGTGAAGGGCATCCCAAAGGGCACGCCGCTCAACTGTATCACATTTAGCATACACCGCAGTCACAAATAATGGTTTAGGCCACTTATTGGACTCTAACCGGATGTGCAAAAGCTGCTCATGATCCACCAAAACCTGACACCTCACATCCGGCCCCCAAAAGAACCAAATCTGATTCCCACAATTCGATACCACATCCAAAAATCCTAGCCGTCTCGCCATAAATCGCCCGCCGAGGGGAACGTTAGGCTCCATGATGGCTAGGAAATCCAAGTGATGCTCTTCCACCATAGCCCGAAGTTTTATTTGTTTAATTTCGTTAACCAATTCAAACACCCGAGAATTACCCTTGGAACCACGATTTATTGTTGTCATTTTGTTTTTATTATGAAATTTTATTACCCCTTTCGCTCGCCTAATTTCCGGGTCGATCCACGCGAACCTTTCAACAACAGGTCCAACACCAAACTAACACTTTCGTGTTGTCTTCGGCACAAACACAGGGGATGTCCAAGACATTTGAGCTTTCTCATCTGTTAGACGCAACTGAGTCTTGAACAACTTAAGCTTTTTCATCAGTCCATCAAGACTGAATCTTATACAGTTTGAGCACTCTCATCAGTCTCCTGTAACTGATTCTTGAATAGCTCATCCATAATATAGGAATCCAGTCCTTTTATCGAGAATTTTGTGAATAATTTTATATTAGCATCTTTAGTGTTCCCTAAACATTTTAACCTCATTCTGAATGAGTAAAACATTTACACACAAAACACATTGGAACTCACTCCAACTCCCACTGACCTTGGACTCATTCTATCATATCATATCCACTATGATCCTTTGATAAATCAAATATTTCAATTTTATGAAGTCTCAGACCTAGTTTGAGCTTCCTAGTGAATCCTTAGACTCCAAGTCATTGATTCCGAACGATGTCCCATATTGCTCCTCCTTATATCCTTTTGGATTTAAATTCAATTCCACAAGCAAATAAGGACTGAAATATGGTCAGTTAGGGATATTGTTTGATTACGAATGATGTTTCTGAGAAGTTGTATGAAAACTTACTCCCACTATTTTCTTGACGTGTATAGGACCATCCTATCAACTCAAATACTTTGTAGGACGATTGTTTCATCATACAATAAGGGTCAATCTATTTCAATTAAACATCAATCAAATGAAGTCCAACTTAGTTTGACTTCTTTCTTATCTGAGACCAGTCAACTGTTGTCCTTTCAAGAAGAACTTCACCTAGTGAGAATCACATTCCTATTTTTGGTATTTTAAAAAACTCTCACTTAATACATACCCTCTTGATCTAATCGAAAGGTGATCAGTTTAGTTCACAACTCCAAGTCTAATTCTTTGAAACTCATAAAAAAAATTAGATTGGTGAACTTCCACATTGATGTTGTGTGTTTTAGTGACTTACAGATATCGCATTGGATCCAATTCAACACGCAACTTGTAAGCTCATTTTGTCCCACAAAAGTATTTTTGCGTTCTTTTCCGTCTGAGTAAGGTTTTGAAAGTTAATGGATCCAAATCACCTATTTCTAGTTCTCTTTGAACCCATCACTCTTTCTCTTCCTTATCTAGAATAGATTGACCAACAAGGACTGTAGGCTTGGGCTCTTAATTATTATTTTATTTTTTATTTGAGTATGCATAATCTAATTGTGAGATAGTATATGTTTCACCCAACAGACATGAATCCCATTTAATGTCAAATAAAAGACTTTATTGATCAAAATATGTAATCAAAATTGTCCAACAATAATTAAAATCATTATTTCAATCATACTAAGTTACATAAATACTATCCTAACATGGTCACCACTAAGCCTAACTAAGACCCTAATCTTTGCAGCAATAGCCTCACTATCGCTAAGCCTTAGGAACTTCTTGATTTGGCTTCCACTACTCATCATCACCTGCAAACCATTTGCAGATTTATGAATTCGTTGGTATCCAATACTAAGAGTAGAATGGTGATTATGTTAATATTCAATGAAAGATTTATATCTTCATTGGAGAGGAGCTTAGGACACTCCCTCTTCTAATGACCCTTCTCATGGCAATATATGCAAACATCATTCAAAATTCTAGACTAACAAACCCTTATCTTCTTTCCTTTATCCCCACCTAGTGGTGTAATAGGAGCACACAAAGTACTAGCAATAATAAAAGACGTCTCACCCTTCTTCCTCTTCTCTCATCCGGCAACCTTGCCCTGTGCTTTAGAGGTTGAAACCTCTCCCACTCGTACCGACGGGGCAGATTTTTTAATCATTGTCTCATAATGGATAAATATATTAATCAACTCATGAAGCTCAAGCCATTCATGTTGTAGCGGATAATGAATTGATCAGGGGAAGGAAAAAGTGATTGTAGAATTAAGTCAACGTACGTTTCTTTCTCCTTGAAATCAACCTAGAGGTCTTTGAGCTTCTCCAATAGGAATAGCATCATCACTCCATGCTCTTGTATGGACGATCCCTTAATCATTATCATAGTAAAAAAATGCATTCGTCACGGCATATTTAATATGCCATCCGGTATAGCATAATGTTTTTTCATGCGGTGCATTATCAACCAGACGTCCTCATACTTTTCGTACTATTTTTGAATCTCGTTACTCATCGAGCCCAGTACGATAATGCGTACTTTCTGCTTATCCTCATTCTACTAAGTAAATTTTTCAAACATCTAATGTTCTTCAGGCAAGAACCCTTCTGCCAAAGTCCGAGGTAGAGACATATCTAAAACATAAGTCTGACTCTCGAAATCGAGGACTATCATCAAATTTCTCAGTCAATTTGAATAGTATGTTCCATCAAATTATTTATTAGCCTCAAGTATAGAATTAAGTTGATTCTTAGACATTAATAATAAACAGAAAAGTAAGGAGATTATCATAATATTAAGTTCAAGTTAAAGACTTGGACTTCAGCCACTAACCCTCCCATTATTTCTGCGAAAGCCCATCACTCAGGAAAAAATTTTCCAAGTGGGCTTGAGGTCTACAGGCGAAATGCTCCATACCCCACTTTTACGATTCATATGGAAATAGCCTTGTAGAAGGTATCCAAGGCTATTCCGACCTATGAGATCCCCATGATATTTCGCCTCATCATTTTCACGTGATTCCCAGAATTCCAAGCAAATCACGTTACTTGGTGTTAGATCGATCCATCAACCGAATCATAGCGCAAACTATCACCACCCGCGACTCGTGAGACAGAAAAATAGAAGCGTAGTATCTTCGTTCACAATAACAATGCAACTTCATTTTAGTCAATATGTGCCACGACTCGTGAGACTACGTATGAGTGAAATCAGCTTCCTAACTACATTACTATGGATGGAAGGCATGGAAATTACATTACTTGGCGTTAGTCCTAATCCATTAACTAAATCATAGAGCAAATTATCGCCCCCGACGACTCGTGAGATAGGAAAATAGAAGTGTGTTCACTTCGTCCACAATAATAGTGCAACTTTTTTTCAATCCAAACGTGCCACGACTCGTGACACCACGTATAGGTGAAATTGGCTTGCTCGTTATATTACTGTGGATGGAATACATGAAATAACAAACCATTGTTTATTTTCATTTTTAAGGGCTAATATTTATACTTGGTCCAATCAAGTAAGAGTTCATTTCACTATGGTCGAGACCTCATCACAATATAGTATTTTGCATGTAGAATATGCCCAATATTTAAACACATTATAAAAAATGCATCATATCCAAAAATAAAACCTTCACAGGCCCCTGTTGCATGATCACAAAGTCTAAAAACCTTTGAGACCCATTGAGCCTGCAATGGATCTATGGCTAGTCTAAGGGTAGGCCTACGCTATTACAAGATATATAACCCATTAACATGTTATGGGTCTTGTAATCTCTCTTTATTTCTTATTATCTCTTTTGTGGGCTCCATCTTTCGGGCCTCTACTCCATAGATCTCCATGGGCCAACCCATGGCCTCCTCCATGGGCCTCTATCGTTTGGGTTTGCTCTTTACAGTTATTTAAAAATATAATATAAGTAAAATCTCATCACCTATTCTACTCTCATTACAACTTAAAAAGAAACCCAATCAGAAGTTGAGGGATGTGCATTAATTGGGAGAAAACAAGTTTTAAATATATTAGGCTAAAAAGGAAAAGAAAGAGAAAATAAGAGGCACGCAGGTCCAAACCGAACAGAAAATAAAACCATAGACAAGGTCCAATGGACTTCGTGATCATCCATGTTAATCCAATTAACAAAATATAGGACATTTATTTCGAAATAAATATGCACACAAAATATAACGCAAACCATGCATTATAATAAATGATATCCAATATCATAAATTAATTATACATCCAATCTCAAGAATTTATATATAAATAATGCAACTCAATAATGGACATAAGTGCAACCTATACAAAAAATTAATTCTTGTTTGAAAATTCATTCATATAATTTTAGTAATTTAATCGTGAAAAATACCAAATCTCAATAAAAAATTAAATTCACCAAAATTAACCGTTTCAAAAAAATATGCAGAAAAATAAAAAAATTAAAAAATAAAAAATTCTGAAAAAAAAACAGAAAAAATCGATCCAGACGACCGGCCGGCCCAACCGGGCCGCCTGTTTGCCGCGCGTGCGCGCTGCAGTCTAAGACTTCCCCTTTTTCTCCAGTTTCTGAAACAAGATGAAAAATTAAATTTACAAAAATTTCAAATTTCAAAAAATTTCTTATGCGCAAAATTAAATGCAAAATTAAAACACAAAAATTCTAGATCTAGATACGCAATTAAAATTCACAAATTATGCTTCCAAAACCCATTTTAAAACATTGAAAACATGCTGAAGCACATTAAATATGTTTGATTCTAAGCCTATACACTGAATCGGACTCTGACACCACTTGAAGGCAGTGGGTTGACCCGAAAAAGCAGCGGAAGAGCAAAAAATCAAAAAGTAATAAATCTAAAGCAAATTAATCCCGATCAAGCGGTATACCCTTGATCTTTTCCTGTCGTTGAGCGTATAAGAATAAATACAAAGACCATAGAACATAAAGAAAACAAGAGGAACAATACTCTAACCAAGAATCTTACCCTCTTAGTTTTGTTCAATCGGCTACTAGTGTTGTTCCCTTTTATACCCAATTCTCCTCCACGAGGTTTTAACATTGAATGGAGAGTAGTATTTTGGGACAGAAAAAATCAGAGGGAGAGCTGTTGGAGAGGTGCAAAATTCACGGATTAGAGGTTCCAAATGATAGAGAGTATGTTAGTATTTTTGACCTAGTCACAATACCACACTAGATGACACTTAAATTAAATCAAATTTAATTTTTAAGTCCATCACTTTGAGTCCTTTAATCTAATTAAAAAACCCAAGCCATTCTCTCATTTTATTTATGAGAATATAATCAACAAATTAAAACAAGCCAACAAAATTAATCCAATTAATTCATATTTTGTAAAATCCAACACATGGATTTATTTATAAATGATCCGATCATTTATCATTTTCAAGAAATTAATTTAATTTAATTAAATTAATCTCTTCCTTCTGAAATTAATTCTAAATTAATTTCATTATATGCCGGTGATTAAAGTGTGACTCTTTAGGTTCACCCTCAACTAGACTTGGGTGCGTGTGACTAACACAATTAATTAAATTCAATTTAATTAATTATTTTCAATTATCTCACGATCGAAAATAGCTCGTTACCATGGATGGTCATCTAGCAACAGTCCATGACACTAGAGGCTAGGTGAATAATCCCATTAATATTTAGGCTCTAAATCCATAAGAGTACGGTCCTACTATTAATCGTCTCTCGGCTTTACTCTCGGGCATGGAATTGGGTGTCGATTCCCATCCTTGACTACGCAATTATGCATAATACTCTAGATGCGTTTACTCTATTAATCCGATCTAGGAAACTTATCCCTAATCGATCAATCGCTTTTGCCAAAGACTTTTAGAGTCTAAACCATCTCAAAGTGAATAAGACAACTCTCTGTCATATGCTGACAAGGGACAGATTCTCTCTTTGAATCTACCATGCTCACTACATACTCCGAGTGTAATAGATAAGGCTTATGATGACCATGCGTCACGACACAGCCACCGCTCACCATATCCAAGATATAGTCTTTGTATGCACGTGACTGTCATGATTCCCTAAGTTAGAGAACTAATTCTCGTACTATTGAAACTAAAAATTCTAATCATACCTACTAAGCTTTAAGTGGCTTTCATATGACAATTACTGTGAGTTATTTCAGTCAGCTGACTATCTTGCCAACTAACCCACTAAAACTACGCAGACAACCTACGTCTCATGCCAAAGAAACACGGCTGTAATACTTACTGTAAGTCTCCATAGAACCCTCGATGCCTAGTCTCGTTGTCATCGACTTGGAACATTTTTTACAGACCTCAGGAGTTGGTTCCGTAGCTGTCAAACCTATGCGCAACCCAACTCCACAAATTTAACCTTTCGATTCTTGGGCATTTTGTTGTGACATTGAAACATATTCAATATCAGTGGTAAGCACAACAAAACACGTAGCCATCTTGATGAATTCTTACTGTATTCATTAATATAATATTATCTGATAAAAAATTGTTGAATGAAAAATAACCAATCCAATTGATTTTTGATCACCGGAGCGGGAGCCTTGCATGCCGAGATTGCCGACGTTTGCCAGCAACAATCTACTAATTTTGGGGTCATACGCAACGAACGACTACGAGAACACCCAAGCTGTGCGGGTGGCCCCTTGACTTGAGGAAGAAACGTATGTTGACTTGATTATATAATCACTATCTCCCTCCCTTGATCAATTTACTATCAGCTATAACATGAATGGGCTTGAGGAAAGCTTTCATGAGTTGATTAATATATTGATCAAGTACGAGGCAATGATTAAAAATCTGCGCCTACAGTACTAGTGGGAGAGGCTTCAACCTCTAAAGTGAAGAGCAAAGTTGTCGGACGCGAGAAGAGGAAGAATGGTGAGACGTTTTCTACTGTTGCTAGCGCTTCGAGTGCTCCTATTACACAGCTAGACGGGGTTAAAAGAAAAAACGAAGAGGGTTTGTCAGTCAAGGATCTCGAATGATGTTTGCATTTATTGCCGTGAGAAGGGCCATTGGAAGAAGGAGTAGCCTAAGCTCCTCTCCAATAAAGATATAAATCTTTAATTGAGTATTAACATAATCACCATTCTACTCTTGGTATTGGATACCAATGAATTCATAATATGCAAATGGTTTGCAGATAGTGATGAGGAGTAGAAAAGCTGAAACAAAAAGTCCTTAGGCTTCGCGATAGCGGGGCTATTGCTATAAAAGACTAAGGGCTACTTAGGCTTAGTGGTGATCATGTTAGGGTAGTGTTATGTAACCTAGCATGATCAAAATATTGTTCTCATTATTGTTAGACAATTTTGATTACAAACTTTTGATCAATAAAGTTTTTATTTGACATTGAATGGAATTCATGTCTGCTAGGTGAAACATATACTATCTCATAATTGGATTATGCATACTCAAATAAAGAATAAAATGATAATCAAAGAACCCAAGCTTACAATCCTAGTCGGTCAATCTATTCTAGCTGAGGAAGAGAGAGATTGATGGGTTCAAATAGCACTAGAAATAGGCGATTTGGACCCATTAGCTTTCAAAACCTCACTGAGAAGGAGAAAGACCACAAAAGTTCTTTTGTGGGACAAAATGAGTTTACCAGTTTCACATTGGATTGGATCAAGTGTAATATCTGTGAGTTACTAAAATACACAAGATCAATGTGGAGGGTTCACCAGTCTAATTTTGTTTGATGGGGTTCAAAGAATTAGAATCGGAGTGGTGAACCAACACGATCACCTTTCGATCAAATCGAGAGGGTGTGAATTTAATGGGAATTTTTTAATATTGAAAATGAGAATGTGATTCTCTATCGGTGAAGTTCTTCTTAAAAGGACCACGGTTGATCGATCTTTGATAAGGAAGAAATAAAACTAATTTGGGCTTTGTTTGATCGGAGTTTCACTAAAACAAGTTAGCCCTTATTGTATGATGAAACTCACGTCCTACAAAGTATTTGAGTTAAATAGGATGGTCCTATACTCATCAAGGAAATAATGGGAGTAAGTTTTCATATGACTTCTCAAATACATCATTTGTAATCAACCTAAGTCTCTAACTGACCATATTTCAGTCCTTATTTGTCCATGGGAATTGGATTTTAATCCAAAAGGACATAAGGAGGACCGATGTTGGACATCATTCGGAATCAATGGCTCGGAGCCTAATGATTCACTAAGAAGTTCAAACTAGGTTTGAGACTTTATAAAACTGAAATATTCCTTTTTATCTAAAGATCATACTAGGTATGATTTGATAAAATGAGCCCAAGGTCAGTGGAGTTGGTGTGAGTTCAATGTGTTTAGTGTATAAACATCTTTCTCATTTAGAATGAGATTAAGATTTTTGGGAAACACTAAGACACATATAAAATTGTTCATGAAATTCTCCATAAAAGAAATTGAATTCCTACATTAGGGATGAGAAAGCTCAAAGCTGTTCGAGACTAAGTCATGATTGATTGATGAGATAGCTTAAGTTATTCAAGACTCAGTTATGTCTAACTGATTAGAACGCTCAGATGTCTGGGACATCCCCTACGTCAGTGCCGAAGCACAAAAGTGTTGGTTTGGTGTGTTGGACCTGATGTTGTGTATGCTTTAGGGCATGATACATCGTATATCGAAAATACACCAACTGACAGTAAACAGTTGTCAAGAACAATCTTTAATACCTGAATAAGGATTAAAGAAGTGTGTCTGACACACGATTTGTGAAGAATTAATTCTGGAAGGCTAAAGCGGTACTAGCTTCCAGACTTATGTGAATTATGGATAAGTCCTCAAAGTATTATCACGTTTGGACTTGATGGTAGGCATGGTAGCTTGAAGGGACTTCAAGTAGAAGCTCCATCTTAAAAGTTGAATGTGGGACGACTTTAACAAGTCGGTCTAGAAAAGTGGTTTGGATCGAAAAACAACATTAATTGGATGGATGTGGTGCCTAGCACGGCCTAGCCAGTTGTAGCCTTAGAGGCGAACGACAAGGCTAGGGCTAGAGCCTTATGGGCCTGAGATCTCATCACAAGATCCGGAAAATTCATAGATAACAACCATCTGCAGGCAGCAATGGTGAAAGAAAATGCACAGTTAGACCGTGTGGATCCAGCAAAAAATAAAACAGACCCATGAAATCGATCAGTATAGTAGATTGCTCATACTCAAAAGATTCTGAGCGACATGGGTAATTGGCTTAATGGACAAGTGGGATATTGTTAGAATGGGTGACCAAAAGCCAATTGAATTGGTTGTTTTCTATTCAACAATCTTTATCAAATAATTTCAGTTTGATTAATAGGTAAAAATTCATCAAGATGGCAATATGTTTCGTTGAGCTTACTAATGGTATTGAACTGGGTTTCAATGTCACAACGAAATGCCCACAAATCGAAAGGTCAACCCGTGGAGTTAGGCTGCGCATAAGTTTGGCAGCTATGAAACCAACTCCTAAGGGTTGGTTTGAAACATTCCAAGTCGAGGACCTCGAAACTAAGCATCAAAGGTCCTATGAAAACTTGCACTAAGTATTGCAGCCGTGTTTTGTCGACAGGAGAAGTAGGTCGTCCGTGCAGTTTTAGTGGGTTAGTTGGCAAGATAATAAACTGACTGAAGTGACTCGCGAGAATCGTCATATAAAAGCCTCTTAAAGCTTGGTCAGTATGACTGGGATTCCCGATTCTGATAGTACGATATAACTGAGAAATCATGGCAGTCACGTGCATACGAAGACTGTATCTTGGATATGGCGAGCGGTGGCTGTGTCATGAGGCATGGTCATCTTAAGCCTTATCCAGTGCAGTCGGAGTATATAGCGAGGACGGTGGATTCTAAGAGAAGATCTGTCCCCTGTCATTATATAATAGAGAGTTCCCCCATGCACCTCGAGATAGTTTAGACTCTTAAAGTCTTTGACCAAAGTGATTGATCGATCAAAGATAGGTTTCCTAGATTGGATCAGTAAAGTAAACGTATCTCAAGTGATAAGCATAGTTGCCTAATCAAGGATGGGAACCGACACCCAATTTCATGCCCTAGACTAATCCCAGTAGACGATTGACAGTAGGATGGTACTCGTATGAATTCGAAGCCTAAATTTTCACGCCAACATTCACCTAGTCTCTAGTGCCATGGACTGTTGCTAGACGGCCACCCATGGTAATAGGTCATTTTCGGTTATGGGATAATAAAAAATAATTAATTAAATTCGATTTAATTAATTATGTTATTCACACATACCCAAGTCTAGTTGAGGGTGAACTTAAAGAGTCACACCCTAGCTAATTAGAAGACTTGGATTAATTTAATTAGATTAAATTAATCTTTAAAGAAAATAAATTATTGGATCATTTATTTAGACCAATTCATTTGATGGATTACTTAAAATTTAATTAATTGGATTAATTAGAATTTCAAGTTAGCTAGTAAAATTATTTGGATTAATTATATTAGGTTTGGTCCAATTTATAAATTGGATTTATAAATTGAAAGAGACAGCATGGGCTTAGATCTTTTAATTAGATTAAAATACAATAAATTTAATATTGGGCTTATGACTAAATTAGATTTAATATAAATCCATGAGACGTGAGCTTGATCCTATCGAGTCCGGTTCATTAAATACAAGTCCAAGACCTTGGTTGGACCTAGGCTAAGTCAATGAGGACAATTTTGGAAGGTCAACCAAGGCTAAGTCAATGAGGATAATTTTGGAAGGTCAACCAAGGCTGAGTCAATGAGGACAATTTTGGAACGTCTTTGGTTGATTTAGGAGGCAAATTTCGTGCACAGAGTGGCTAGGGTTAGGATGGTTATTTTGAAGCCTAACTAAGTTAGGACTCCTTGTATGTGTATGACTAGGCCATATATATATACATATATATTATATATATATATATATCTTCATTAATCCCTAGCCAGACCCACAACACTAACTAGCCTCTCAAAACCTCAAAAATTTCGTTCTCTCTCTCTCTCTCTCTCTCTCTCTCTCTCTCTCTCTCTCTCTCTCCATATCAATTTTTCATTTGGTCATAAAGATCAAAAAGAAAAATGAAAGAGAGATCGAAGCACGTTAATTCATAGCGATTGTTTTGATCTCTATCTCTTCTATGGAGATTTAGCTAGCACGAAATCTCCACATCCTTTAGTGGTGGTGTGTCATTCTTGGGAGGATCTCAAAATCGAGGTCTCATCGTCGACGGATCCGAAAATAAAAACGGAGATGAGACAACGCTCGTAGCCGTACGAGAAAAATGACAACGGTAAAACTCTATTTATGGTTTTCACTTCTTGTTATTTTCTCGTGATTTCTTGGCATATGTTTTTATATCTAATACACCGAACATCCGAAAAAAATCAAGGGTGCACCCCTTAATCGGAATTAATTTCGTTAATTATCGCATGTTTTATCGATTTTTTTATTTTTCGCACTTCCCGGGTCGATCCGCTTCCAACACTACCTGTTCCCGCTCATTCGTCAGTAGACGAGCGGTCACGACACATGATGTTCGGGGGCAGGGGGCAATAGTCAAGGACGATGACCGTAGGCCTTGTTGCCATTGGCACATTTTCGATCGGGCAAAGGGCAAATTCAGGGGCGAGCGATGCAATGGGCACGGACAACGGGTGCCGCACGCCAAGGTCGCAGGCCATAGAGGGCCAAGCCGTTGGCCGAGGCGAATACGTCGGATTCTCAATATTCCCCGCACGACACCATCTCTTTCATCTAGCGGTAAGACTTGCTGCAGCACACGCATGTTCATCACGCACATGACTTGTGACGATGCTCTTCAGAGTGGGAGCACACGTAATTGCCCCGTGGTCGAGTTCCGGGACACGGTGCCCTTACACTGCCCGTTTCACTACACTCAACCACCAAAGTGGAGCAGGGACTTGGCCATTTTCACAGGACTTGGAGAAATAATAAGATAAGCGACCCGAGGGTTGGTGGTGCCGAAGCTCTAGCTTCAGTAGCCTCTAGGTTGTTTCGAGCAAAAGATGGAGGATAGCGGGATAGGAGGGACATAGAGGAGGGGGGAGGGACAAATCGAAATGACAAAGGGCTGAATCACAGCAGATCGTGGCAGCAAGGTCACTCTGCCGCTTACAATACCACGCTGCGTATTTTTTCGTCCGCAAATGATTCTACTCGTCGCTCCATGGGAATTGTACTTCAAGGAAGCCCATGCAGCTCATCCGCCGTGAGAACTTAGCTAACGACACATGCCGTTGAGGGCCCGAGGACCACTACTGCGGGTTGGCAAGTACACAGAGAGTGTACGCGTCGCTTCTAGCCCGAATTCTGACTTAGAGGCCTTTAGTCATAATCCAGCGCATGGTAGCTTCGCACCATTGGATATATAACCAAGCCCGATAACCAATTGTGCAAATCAACGATTTGTCTCATACTGGGTTGAATTACTATTGCGGCACTATCATTAGTAGGATAAAACTAACTTGTCTCACGACGGTCTAAACCCAAGTCAAGTTCCTGAAGAAAGCAGATTGACTCGGGAAGCGCACTGAAAGTGCAAAAAATTGAAAAATGATAAATTGGGTGATAATTAAAGAACTTTAATCCGATCAAGGGGTGTACACTTGATCTTTCTCGGAGTTTCGTGTACGAAATAAATACATATACATAGGTCAAGAATAATAAGACAAAAATAAAAAAGCAAAATATTGTAAATTAAATTTAGCTTTCATTATTTTTCTCGTATGGTTAAAAGCATTGACTCCTCTCCGTTTTTGATTTTGGATCCGTTCTTGATGAGTTCTCGATCTTGGACCCTTGCAAAATGGCATACCACCACAAAAGGATGTGGAAATTTCATGCTAGCAAAATCTCCATAGAAGAGATGGAGATCAAAACAATCGTTATGAATTAACGTGTTTTGATTTCTATTTCGTCTTTCTTTGATCTCCCTTTCAACTAGACTTGAGCATGTGTGATCAATACAATTAATAAAATCTAATTTAATTAATTACTTTCGATTATTCCATAACTAGAAATGACCCATCACCATGGATGACCGACTAGCAACAGTCATTGACACTAGAGACTAAATGAACATTGCGTGAACATTTAGGCTCCGAATTCATACAAGTACGGTCCAACTGTCAGTCTACGGCATGAAATTGGTTGTCGGTTTTCATCATTGACTAGGCAACAATGTTTAATACTCGAGATGAGTTTACCCTACTGATCGATCTGCGAAACCTATCCATGATCGATCAATCGCTTTCGCCAGAAAAAACTTTTAGAGTATAAACCATCTTAAGGTGCATGGAAGAACTCTCTGTCATATACAGACAGGAGACAGATCCTCTCTTGAAATCCACCATCCTCGCTACATACTCCAGTGCACTGGATAAGGCTTATGATGATTATGTCTCACGATATAACCACCACTCGCCATACTCAAGATATAGTCTTTGTATGCACGAGACTATCATGATTTCTCAAGTCAGAAACTAATTCTCGTACTATAGGGACCAGGAATCCTATTCATAATGACCAAGCTTTAAGATACTTCCATATAACGATTCTTGCGAGTTATTTCAGTCAGTTGACTACCTTCCCAAATAACCCACTAAAATTATATAGATAACCTACGTCTCCTGCCGACGAAACACGGCTGTAGTACTTAGTTCAAGTTTCAATAGGACTCTCGATGCCTAGTCTCGAGGTCCTCGACTTGGAACATTTTAGACCGAAACTCAAGAATTGATTTCATAGTTGCCAAACTTATGCACAACCCAATTCCATGGGTTTAACTTTTCAGTCCGTCGACTTCTCGTTGTGACATTGAAACCCCATTCACTATCAGTGGTAAGCACAACGAAATACAATGGAGTTTCTTACCATATTCATCCGTCTAATATTATTTGATAAAGATTGTGGAATGGTAAACA
This sequence comes from Sesamum angolense, assembly GCA_034509725.1. Classification (NCBI taxonomy): domain Eukaryota; kingdom Viridiplantae; phylum Streptophyta; class Magnoliopsida; order Lamiales; family Pedaliaceae; genus Sesamum; species Sesamum angolense. The sequence goes on from JACGWL010000758.1 coordinate 51,493, forward strand.
ACCAATCCAATTAATATTTAGTCACCCATTCCAACAGTTCCTATTAGTAGGTGAACAATCCAACACTTAGTGAATTCTGAGAGCCAACATCGAACGACCAAAAAGCAACATTGCTATGAAAGTTGCGCTGCCACAAGCCAGTTATCCCTATGATAGCTTTTCTGACATCTCGAGCTTCAAATTTCGAAGGTCTAAAGGATCGTCAATCCACACTTTCACGATTCGTAGTCATGCTGGAATTTAGAATCAAACGAGCTTTTATCCTTTTGCTCCACACAAGATTTTTGTTATTGTTGAGCTCATCTGATGAATCATACTCCAAGACATTAATACAACACTTTATGCCAGGGATTACGACAACTATCCATGCTCCGAAGGAACCTAAACTGAAATAAAAGCTAGGAGGGGAGTCTCGTTACCTCATGAAGATCGAATTCTGGAACGTGAGAGGCTTCAATCGGCCTCTCAAACATAATGGGGTAGCCCACCTCTTTAAGAAGAAAGAGCTTTGCCTCTTTGGCACTTTGGACACAAAACTTGTTGTGCAGCCATTCAAAGAATCATTCATCGATCATTCTTGGAATGGTGCCAAACTAACAATTTTTTTATTTTGGGTGAAATATAAGTGTATTCATCCAAGAATGTATTTACAAGATACTCCGGGCATACCGGAGAGATACAAAAGATCCACTATGTGGATAGATGTGCAATCATAATCCGTGTGGGAAGAGTGTCAAAATGAGCCTATACACTGTAATTTTAATAGAAATTACAAGGCCGTCGGGATTTAGAGCTTTGCCTGCAAAGATGATTTCGTTGCAGTGCCTCCAAAGGCTATAAACCGTGCATGCCAAAGCGAGATGTCGCGCTTTGTTCTGCACAGAGGAGCCAGTCATCCCTTTCTTGAGCCACTTTACTGCACTGAGAAGGGTTGACATACGTCGGGTGATGCCAAACCACTGTCGGATATGCTGCCAAACATAGGAACTGAAGGGACATTCAAAGAATAGATGTTTGGAAGATTCCTTACTATTAATGCACAGGGAGCAGGTTGGGTCCTCATGTAGGAATGCAAGTCGGTCGCGTGTTGCCAACCTCTCCCATAGTCCAAGCCATAGAATGAATGAGTATTTAGGCGGTATGAATACCTTCCAAATAGAAGCTTTCCAGGGTTTCTTTGGAAGCTTCGGCCTGAAATACTCGTAGGCTATGGACGTCACAAGTCCCTTGTTGTCGGTCCACTCTGTCATATGCCGAATTGCTACATCTGTAGAACCGAAGTCGGTGATAATTCTGTCCCGGATCTCGGCAAGTCGTCGAAGGAGTGGAGAGTCGCCCTTCTTCGGCTGTCAGTCCCAAAGTGAGGCCCCCCGGAGGTAAACCTCATTGACCCACTTGGCCCATAAGGTGTCTGCCTTGCAATGAATGTTCCATAAGACTCGGGCAATGAGAGCAACATTCCAGGATTGGATATGCCGAATACCCAAACCGCCTTCCTCCTTCGGATGGCAAATATCCTCTCATGCCACCGGTGCTCGCTTAGAATTAGATAGGAAGGACCTACTACAGACGGTGGATCTTTTCAATGACTGCCATTGGGAGAGGGAAGACTTGGAGCCAAAAGCACTCCACTCCCTGTATAACGGAGCGTATAAGCTCCAGCCGGCGGCGAAAGATAGGGACTTGGCCGTCCATTTGCGAATACAGCTGGCAATCTGGTCCACCAGCGGTGAGTAATCTGTGACTGATAGCCGCTGAGCCGCGAGTGGAATGCCGAGATACCGGACTGGCATATGCCCTGTAGCAAATTCTGCCATGGCAAGGGCTTCGTCCAAAGTTTCATTCTGAATGCCCGCCGTAAAGATGTTAAATTTTGCAGTGTTGACGGCGAGGCCAGAGACGTCCCTGAACTCTTGGAGGCACTCCATCAAAATGCGGATAGATGGAAGGTTCTCTCGAGAGAAACAACATTAGGTCATCGGCAAAGAGGAGGTAAGTGATCTTCAGCATCTCACACTTCGGGTGGAAGTTGAAGTCTGAGTTGGTCGTACTCCTCTCGATCAAACGCGAAAAATACTCCATACAGAGGAGGAATAGGGCCTGCGACATCGGATCTCCTTGCCTAAGGCCTTTCTTCCCCGGGAAAAGTCCATGCAGGGAGCCGTTCAATGCCACTGAAAAATAGGTAGTGGAAACACATTCCATTATCCAAGAAATGAAAAGTTGGGGGAAGCCATACTCGTGTAGTACTCGGGAGAGGAACGTCCATGAGACCGAGTCGAATGCCTTCCTCAGGTCGACGTTAATAGTACAACGAGGTGAAATCCATTTCTTCGAGTATTGCCGAACCATCTCTTGAGCCAAGAATATATTATCAGTGATGTTTCGGCCCCCAACGAAGGCCGCTTGGCTACTGTCGATAAGCTGCACCAATGTGGGGGAGAGGCGGTCTGCAATTATCTTGGTTATGACTTTATAGATCACATTGCAGCACAATATCGGTCGGTAGTCGGCTACTGAAGGAGAGTGCTCAGATTTGGGCACAAGGGCAATAATGGTGTGGTTGAGCTGTCGTAGCATCCGCCCACTCCTAAAGAAGTCCATAACGGCTCTGCAAACAAGGTCGCCCACAATATTCCATGCCTTCTTGAAGAAGCATGATGTATAACTATCTGGGCCTGGCGCCTTGTTGTCACTAATCTGAAAGACGGCGGTTTTGACCTCTGCCGGTGTGACTGCCCTACAAGATTCAAGGCAAGCTCCGAAGTGAGTGACGGCCCCAATGAAAACCCTGTCATCAACCGGTAGTGTCTGATCCTCGGTACCCAGGAGCGATGTGTACAAATTAACGAATTCCTGAGCAATATCCAGAGCGGAGGTAATAATGGAGCCATAAGCTTTAGTGATCGCCAATATGGAATTCCTTACCGCGTTCCTTTTCACCATATCATGAAAGAATTTGGTGTTTCTGTCCCCCTGCTTTAAGAAGTGGATTTTTGCCTTTTGGAAATAAAAGTGCCTCTCCGCCTCAGCAAGGAAGGTGGTCTTCTTCCTAAGATCTCCCAATGAGTCCCGAACAGCCACATCTTCGGGATTAGATTCAAGGTGTGTCTGTGCATCTTGCAGGGCAAGGTCCGCCTCCTTGGCCCTGGCTGAGATGTGGCTGTAATGCAAGTTATTAAAAACTTTGAGAGAGCTTTTAAGTGCTTTCAATTTTCTGCATAGCCGGAATTGTGATGTGCCCTCCACATTCAGTCCCCATCGTCCCTCAACGGTTGGAATAAAATCCGGGTGATCTGCCCACATATTAAAGAATCGAAAGGGCTTAGGATTGGGGGCGGGATTATCAAAATTAGAGACGATACCCGGAGAGTGGTCGGAGAGGCACCCCGGCAGGTTGAAATGAGTTGTGCAGTGAAGTCCTACCTCAAGCCAATCATTGTTCAGAAGGACTCGGTCGAGCTTGCACCAAACGGGGTTGTTGTCACTATTGGAGTACAACATCCGGTAGTTTGCGCATCGTGAAGGCCAAGTGCAAGGCAACAATCGGCAAAGTCCTTCAATTCGTACCAAGTGGGGGGGACCCCAAGTTGCTTCTCGGCCCGGGATTTAACACAGTTGAAGTCGCCAAGTATGATCCACGGCATATTCAACGGTCGCCCCAATTCCAAAAGTTTCTCCCACATGCTCCTTCTATTAACAACAGTATAAAGGCCATAAGTGAAAGATATATAAAAAGAGAGTTGAGATGACTTATTCGTAACGCGGCAGTGAATTACTTGGGGTGATATATTCTTCGGGTAAAGATCAATAATTGCGGGGTTCCAAATAATTAGGATGCGTCCACCGGCAATAGCATCGAAATTGTTGGCTTGGCACCATCCGGGAACAAACGGTTGATGATTTTTGGAATGACCGTCGCTGCAAGCTTCGTTTCCAAAATGCCCAAGAGATAAAGCCTATTATTCTTGATGAGGTGGGGCTACCCATTTTGTTTGAGGGGTCGATTGAGTCCCCTCACGTGCACAAATCCGATCTTCATAGGGATGGGGGAGGGGTGTCCCCTCCAGGTTGTTGTTTCTGTTTGGGCTGTTCGGTGCTGGAACTGGTGTTTTAGCCCCCGGCATGAGGTGTTGTGTCGATGCCGCGGAGTCCGGGTCGTTGGACGAGCCAGACGAGTTTGTGTCAGATTCTGTTTCAACAACGGTCGGGCGTGGGAGTCTGGGCACTGCTGCAGCAGTTGGCTGCTGCACAGCCGTATGGGCCTCTTTGGTGCTGCCGGTAATAGCATCAGGCTGTTGTTTCGCTTTGGCCGGCTGCTGCTTAAGGTTGGCCTTTTGACGACGCTGTACTACCGTCCACTCAGTCGATTGGGGCATCTTCGGTTCAGCCGTCTTGGTTGCTGCATCGTTAACGTTAGGGGCGGGGGCGGCAGTGGCCGTGACAGTGGCAGTGGCAGCGGCAATGGCAGCCGACGGTTGGCATGATTCTTTAAGATGTCCAAAGCGGTTGCATGCCGAGCAAAACTTTGGCGTGTACTCATAGACGATCGGTTGTTTCCTAATCACACCGTTCGGAAGGATGAATTCAACATGATCCACAAGTTTCTTGGAGGCATCAACCTCAACCAAATACGGGCATATGAGACACGTTCCATTTTCATCGTTAGCGAGTCCATTGCAATTGGGGTGCCCATCCGAGAACCGATTTTAGCGAGGGCATTCGGGTGCAAACACTCGAGCGGGAGTGACGGTGGGTGGCCCAAACCGGGGTAAGGCTAATGTCGTCCTCTTTGAATTCGAAGCAATCCGGCATAGTCTTGAGGAGGAGTAGTCGGAGGCAGGGCTGTCTCTTTCGTTTTGCTGGTAGCAGTGCCTGTTTTACGTCTGCCGGAGGTGGTGCAGGAAGTAAGTTCAGCCATGGCTGCCTTGCTCTTGGGCTTAGCCATGGCAGCTTGGCAAAGCAAGAAAGGAAATGCTGCAGGCCCTTGACAGAAGGGCAGAAAGTTGCAAGACCAGAAAGGGGAAGATGCTGCCAGTTGAGGGCGACAGGTGCTGCAAGGTCAAACAATGAGGATGCAGGCTTTCTAATTGTGGCAATGGCAGGCCTGTGCAGACTGGAGACAGTCCTTTGCTGGAACAAAAGGGGAAAGGTTTCACCAACCAGCTGACTGCCGAAAACGACTGGAAATGGCCGGATTCTGGAGCCAGAAAATGAGCAGCAACGTCGGGAGGTCTTCAGCTCAAAGGAACATCCACCAGCAACATAAAATCGCAAAAATAGCAGTCAAAAAAGACGCCCAGATAGTGTTTATCCGGCAGACAGAGGGTATCCCGTCGGCGTAGACTGAACGGACGGCTAGACGCGATCAAATCCACAAAAATAAATGGTAGAAATGTAGAGAATCAAGAGGGGATTACTTTAATCGAAACCAAACTTGCAAAACTTGAAGAATTGCCATAAATGAGCGATTCCATAGTGAGGCACTCTAGAGAGAAATTTTCTAGAGAGAGAAAAACTCTAAACCACAGTACTGAGAGCTCTTTCTTGATCCAAACTAACAATTTTGATGACAGGGACAAAGGACAGGGACGTAGTCAGTGCGAGTTGATGACTTGCGCTTACTAGGAATCTATTCCCATCACAATGAAATTTCAAAGATTACCCAGTCTTGTCGGCCAAGGCTATAAACTCGTTGAATATATCAATGTAGCGCGCGTGCACCATAGAATATCTGAGGGCATCAAAAACATGTTACTGCCTCAAACTTCCATGGCCTAAAAGGTCGTAGTCCCTCTAAGAAGCTGGTCACGGAAGGATACCTCTGCATAGCAAGTTAGCAGGTTGAGATCTCGTTAGTTAATGAAATTAACCAAAGAATTTGCTCCACTAACTAAGAACGGCCATGCACCACTTATAGAGTCAAGAATGAGCTCTTAGAAAAGAGCTCTCAGTAGTAGTGTGGTTTAGAATTTTTCTCTCTAGAAAATTCTCTCTAGAGTGCCTCACAATAGAATCGCTCGTTTATGGCTATTCTTCAAGTTTTTGCAAGTTTGGTTCCGATTAAAGTAATCATCTCTTGATTCTTTACATTTCTACCATTTGTTTTTGTGGATTTGATCGCGTCTAGACGTCCGTTCAGCCCACTCCGACGAGATAACCTCTGTTTGCCGCAAAATACTGTCTGGGCGTCTTTTTGACTGTTGTGTTTTGGCGGTTTTTTGTTGCTGGTGGATGTTTCTTTGAGCTGAAGACTTCCCGACGTTGCTGCTCATTTTTCTGGCTCCAGAATCTGGCCATTTCCGGGAGTCAACAGGTTGGTGAAACTTTTCCCCTTTTGTTCCAGCAAAGGTCTGTCTCCAGACTGCACAGGCCTGCCACTGCCACAATTAAAAAGACTGCATCCTCCTTGTTTGACCTTGCAGCACCTGTCGCCCTCAACAGCCAGCATCTTCCCCTTTCTGGTCTTGCAACTTCCTGCCGTTTCTGTCGAGGGCTGCAACCTTTCCTTCCTTGCTTTGCCAAGCTACCATGCCTAAGTCCAAGAGCAAGGCAACCATGGGTGAACTCAATTCCGGCACCACCTCCGGCAGACGTAAAACAGGCACTGCTACCAGGAAAACGCAAGTGACAATCCAGTCTCCGACCACTGTCGACAGCACTGTCCCTTGCAAGCTATTACCAACCGATGGCCCTCTGGCCAAGCCCACCGCACAGCCATCCAGAGTTCCAGTTTCAGCCAAGGAGACGACCATGCCTACCGACATTGCCAAGGTTCGTCCACTTGACTTTCATGGGTTTATTTTCGAGCTAGAGGCCTCTCCCTTTGCCTCTAAGACAGATGCCACTGCCGTTCCCACCGGAGTGTCGCTGCCGGCGGAAAATGTGGCTACTACTGCCGCAAAAACTTCTTTTGCGAGGCTGTTTAGTGCCAACCGTAAGCTTACAATCGAAAGCATGCTCACGAAATTCACGGTTGAGGATGGACCTCTCACCCTTGAGACGAACGACTTGATTGACGTCCGCACTAAACTTGGATTTTGCCTCGTCAGCTAATTGCCGAAAAGTTCCCCGGACTAAAGGTGTTGCGGGCACTATCTCAATCATGGGGGGCTTCATTTCAGTTACACGACAGTGGTTGGCTTATTTTCAGATTCGCCAGGACAGAGGATCGGCAACGAATTCTAGCCAGAGGTCCATATTTTATTTATGGTCGGCCGCTCCTCCTCAAGACTATGTCGGATTGCTTCGAGTTCAAAGAAGACGACATTAGCCTTACCCCGATTTGGGCCACCCTACCGTCACTTTCGCTCGAGTGTTGGCACACGAATGCCCTCGGTAAAATCGGTTCTCGATTTGGCACCCCCATTTCAATGGACTCGCTAACGATGAAAATGGAACGTGTATCATATGCTCGTATTTTGGTTGAGGTCGATACCTCCAAGAAACTTGTGGATCATGTTGAATTTATCCTTCCGAATGGTGTGATTAGGAAACAACCGATCGTCTATGAGTACACGCCAAAGTTTTGCTTGACATGCAACCGCTTTGGACATCTTAAAGAATCATGCCAACCGTCGGCTGTCATTGCCCACTGTCACTGTGCCTGGCCGCTGCTGACTGCACTGCCGCCCTAACGTTAATGACGCAGCCGTCAAGGCGGCTGAACCAAAGAAGGCCCAACTGACTGAGTGGACGGTAGTACGGCATCGTCAAAAGGCCAACATTAAGCAGCAACAGCCGGCCAAAGCGGAACAACAGCCTGATGCTATTACCGGCAGCACCAAATAAGCCCAAACGGCTGTGCAACAGCAACTGCTGCAGCAGTGCCCAGAGTCCCACGCCCGGCCGTTGTTGAAACAGAATCTGGCACAGACTCATCTGGCTCATCCAACGACCCGGACTCCCCGGCATCGACACAGCATTTCATGCCGGGGGCTAAGGCACCCGTTCCAGCACCGAACAATCCAAAACAGAAACAGCAACCTGGAGGGGACCCCCCTCCCCCATCCCTATGAAAATCGGATTTTGGAACGTGAGGGGATTCAACCGACCCCTCAAACAAAATGGGGTAGCCCACCTCATCAAGAATAATCGACTTTGTCTCTTGGGCATTTTGGAGACGAAGCTTGCAGCGACGGCCATTCCAAAAATCATCAACCGCTTGTTCCCGATATGGTGCCAAGCTAACAATTTCGACGCATCCTAATTATCTAGAACCCCCCAGTTATTGATCTTTACCCGGAGGATATCTCACCCCAAGTGATCCACTGCCGCGTTACGAATAAGTCCTCTCAACTCTTCTTTTACATATCTTTCACTTATGGCTTTTATACTGTTGTTAATAGAAAGAGCATGTGGGAGAAACTTTTGGAATTGGGACGGCCGTTGAATATGCCATTGATCATTCTTGGCGACTTCAACTGTGTTAAATCCCCGACTGAGAAGCAACTTGGGGTCCCCCCCACTTGGTACGAATTGAAGGACTTTGCCGATTGTTGTCTTGCACTTGGCCTTCACGATGCTCAAACTACCGGATGTTACTACACTTGGTACTCCAATAGTGACAGCAACCCCGTTTGGTGCAAGCTCGATCGAGTCCTTTTGAACAATGATTGGCTTGAGGCTGGACTTCATTGCACAGCTCATTTCAACCCACCGGATGCCTCTCCGACCACTCTCCGGATATCATTTCTATTTTTTTAATCCCACCCCCAAGCCTAAGCCCTTTCGATTATTTAATATGTGGGCAGATCACCCGGATTTTATTCCAACCGTTGAGGGACGATGGGGACTGGAGGGCACACCATAATTCCGACTATGCAGAAAATTGAAAGCACTTAAAAGCTCCCTCAAGGCTTTTAACAACTTGCACTACAGCCACATCTCAGCCAGGGCCAAGGAGGCGGACCTTGCCCTGCAAAATGCACAGTCACACCTTGAATCCTATCCCGGAGATGTGACTGTTCGGGACTCATTGGGGGATCTTAGGAAGAATGCCACCTTCCTTGCTGAGGCGGAGAGGCACTTTTATTTTCAAAATGCAAAAATCCACTTCTTAAACCAGGGAGACAGAAACACCAATTTCTTTCATGATATGGTGAAAAGGAACGCGGCAAGGAATTTCATATTGGCGATCACTAAAGCTAATGGCTCCATTATTACCTCCACTCCGGACATTGTCCGAGAATTCGTTGATTTCTACACATCACTCCTGGGTACCGAGGATCAGACACTACCGATTAACGATGGGGTTTTTCATTGGGGGTCATCACTTCACTCGGAGCTTGCCTCGAATCTTTGTAGGGCAGTCACACCGGCAGAGGTCAAAACCACCGTCTTTCAGATTAGTGACAATAAGGCGCCAAACCCAGATGGTTATACATCATGCTTCTTCAAGAAGGCATGGAATATTGTGGGCGACCTTGTTTGCAGAGCCGTTATGGACTTCTTTAGGAGTGGGCGGATGTTACGACAGCTCAACCACACCATTATTGCCCTTGTGCCCAAATCTGAGCACTCTCCTTCAGTAGCCGACTACCGACCGATATCATGCTGCAATGTGATCTATAAAGTCATAACCAAGATCATTGCAGACCGCCTCTCCCACAGATTGGTGCAACTTATCGACAGTAGCCAAGCGGCCTTCGTTGGGGGCCGAAACATCACTAATAATATATTCCTAGCTCAAGAAATGGTTCGGTAGTACTCGAGGAAATGGATTTCACCTCGTTGTACCATTAACGTCGACCTAAGGAAGGCATTCAACTCGGTCTCATGGACGTTCCTCTCCCGAGTACTACACGGGTATGGCTTCCCCCCACTTTTCATTTCTTGGATAATGGAATGTGTTTCCACTACCTCTTTTTCAGTGGCATTGAACGGCTCCCTACATGGACTTTTCTCGGGGAAGAAAGGCCTTAGGCAAGGAGATCCGATGTCGCCGGCCCTATTCCTCTTCTGTATGGAGTATTTTTCGCGTTTGATCAAGAGGAGTACAGCCAACTCAGACTTCAATTCCACCCGAAGTGTGAGAAGCTGAAGATCACTCACCTCCTCTTTGCCGATGATCTAATGTTGTTCTCTCGAGGAGACTTTCCATCTATCCGCATCTTGATGGAGTGTCTCCAAGAGTTCAGAGACGTCTCTGGTCTCGCCGTCAACACTGAAAAAATCCAACATCTTCACGGCGGGCATTCAGAATGATACTTTGGACGAAGCCCTTGCCATGATAGAATTTGCTAGAGGGCATATGCCACTGAAGAGTTCGGTCTGGCCGTCAGATTGCGGGTGATAGCTCGAGCTCATGGAAAGTGTGGATCCGAGGAGTCTAAATAGTTCGGTCCAGAAAACGCCAGTGAAACTAGAGTCCCGATCACTAACGATGTCCTTCGGCAGGCCCCAATATTTGACAACATGCTTGAAGAAGAGATTAGCCGTCCCTTCCGCCGTAACGTGTTTTGGGGCTGCGCTAAAAGTGGTATATTTCGACAAACGGTCCACGACGACGATGATAGTACCTAAATCTCCCACTTTAGGTAATCCAGAAATATAGTCCATGGAGACACTCTCCCAGGGTCTCTTTGGGATGGGCAATGATTGTAGCAAACCGGCTTTCTTCTGATGGTCTGCTTTGTCCTGTTGACAAATCAAACAGGTGCGGACATACGTCTCGACATCGTCCCGCATCTGTAGCCAATAGTAAGCCCGCTGCACCAACGCATAAGTGCGCTCTTCTCCCAAATGTCCCACCTAAAGAGTGTCGTGGCATTCCGAAATAAGTGATTTCCTCAGGTCCCCGCCTTTCGGCACATACAAGCGGTTTCCCTTGGTCATCAGTAGTCCCTCTTCTAGCCAAAACTGCCGAGCTTTGCCCTGCTCGACAAGCTGGATCAGGCCCTGCGCTGCTGGATCTTTCGATAATAACTCGCGCGCCCGATCCCTTACGGAGGTGGCAACTGCGCTAGAGGAGAGCGCTGCTACCGACCCCAAAGTCGCCAAATCTGCCCTGCGGCTCAGGGCGTCCGCCACATGGTTGCTGGAGCAGGCCCGGTACTCCAACACAAAATGAAATTCCGACAGCAATTCCTGCCAACGTGCCTGCCTACTGGTCAACTTCAGTTGAGACATGAAATGGCTCACTGCAATGTTATTCGTCTTGACCACGAAGGGAGAGCCCAACAAATAATGCCACCATAGTCTAAGGCAATGAACTACGGCCAGCAACTCCTTCTCGTGCACTGAGTAGCGCCGTTCAACATCCTTAAGCTTCCTGCTCTCAAAGGCAAGTGGGTGGCCGTCTTGCATTAGGACCCCTCCTAATGCAAAGTCTGAAGCATCGGTCTCCACCGTGAACGGTTTCGACATATCTGATAAGGCCAACATAGGATCTGTCACCATCGCTCTTTTCAAGTTGTCGAAGGCTACTTGGCATTGGGGCGTCCAATCCCAAGTCTCCGTCTTCTTCAATAAGTCCATCATGGGCCGTGCTATCTCGGAGTAGCCCTTCACAAAACGTCTATAGTAGTTAGCCAACCCGAGAAATGAGCGTAAGTCATGAACATCGCTCGGTGGCCGCCACTCCTCAATAGCCTGAACTTTCTTGGGGTCCATCCGAATACGTCCTCTCTCCACAATGTGCCCCAAGAAACTGATACTCTATTGAGCAAACGAGCATTTCGACACCTTCGCATATAGCTCGTGCTCCCGAATTATCGTCAGAACCTACCGCAGATGCTCCACGTGCTCGGCCAAGGTTCCACTATAAACAACAATATCATCCAAATACACCACTACAAATTCATCAAGAAACCCGTGGAGTACATCATAGTGCTGAAGGTTTCGGGAGCGTCCGTCAGGCCGAAGGGCATGACAAGAAACTCAAAAGCTCCATACCTCGTGACCATTGTCGTCTTCGCGTCATCGCCCTCCTTGATTCGGACCTGCCAGTAGCCCGACCTCAAGTCTATCTTCGTAAAATATTTCGCCCGGCTTAGACAGTCGAAGCAGTCCGCGACCAGTGGTATGGGATACTTATGCTTCACAGTGATTTTATTCAGCGCCCGATAGTCGCAACACATACGTAAGGAGCCGTCGGCCTTCTTTTGTAACAGCACCGGCGCCCCATACGGCGACTTAGCGGGTCTTATTATGCCGCTCTCCAACATATCCTTCAGCTGGTTCCTAAGCTCCACAAGCTCAGGTTGCGACATCCTGTAAGGTGCCCTGGCGGGAGGCTTCGTGCCAGGCACCAACTCGATTTCGTGATCCACTGCCCCCTTCGGCGGTAGCTTCCGAGGCAGCTCGTCAGGCATCACATCCTCGAACTCTTTCAGTAACTTCTTTATTACGCCAGGGATGGGCCCCGACGCCTGTTCAATTTCCTCAAAACGAAGAGTGCACAAGTAGGAGGGTTCGTTCCGCTTGCGCCCCTTCTCAAACTGCATGGCCGATAAATTTCTCTCTCCATTCCGCCCGGCCAGCGTAAGGATGATACAAGGTTTGACCCCAGCATCATCAGTGAATCAACATGCGGCAAAACCGCGGTACGTGTGTCGCGCAAAAATTCAAGCCCGAGGATGAGCTTGAAGTCGTCCATCACCACGACAGATAGGTTGGTCTTGCCTTCAAAAGGACCCACCTTAATCAGCACAGATTTGGCCACACCAGCAATAGGTTGTGCGGCCGAGTTAATCGCCTTCACTCGCGCAACTCCCTTCTCCAGCACGAGCCCAAGTCTCTCTACTTCGGCGCTCGCAAGGTAGTTATGAGTAGCTCCAGTATCAATAATGGCACGAACAGGCTTGCCATGAATCTTCACATCAACCCTTTCTTCCTCGGATTTCGGGGCTGTGCTTCTTCCTCATTATGGCTCTCAGTTAGAGCCGGGGCAGTCTTTCTCGCCCGGGGTGGCATCGTCTTCTTTGGCGCCACCTGATGGGACAACGTGTTGCACCATTGAGAGATGGCACCCAAGTTGTCCTCGTCCTCTTCCGAATCATTCTCGCCACTCGCAGTCGGTCGTGGCTCAGCAGGTTTCGCGGGCGACACCTTATTAGTGAAGGTCGCCAGCGCGTTCAACAACTGTTTCGTCGGGCAGTCCCGATATCTATGCGGGCCGTCGCATAGGAAGCATCCACTGCTCTTCTGCGGCGCCCCCTGCTTGTTCTCCTAGGGCTTGTTCCTGCTAAAACTGCTCTGTGAACTATTCTGAGCGTGGGGCTTGCGGTCTCCCCTACCTCTGTTGGAGTTACTCCTGAACGATCTCGCCCCACCCGGCTTATTCTACGAGGGGCTAGCCGTTGTCTGCCTATCCTTCCGGTTCACCGGGTTGAAATCTGTCAAGCGTTCGGCCGCTGCCATGGCCGACCCCAAATCAGTCACCCGTTGGAGCTGCAGCTCAAGTCGCGCCCACGATTTCAGGCCCTCCATAAAAGTGAAGAGCTTATCCTTCTCCGACATGTCTCGGATATCCAGCATCAGCGCCGAGAAGGTTTTCACATAATCCCGCACGGAGCCTATATGCTCCAACTTCCGCAATGCCCGCCTGGCATTGTACTCAACATTCTCCGGGAAGAACTGCTCTCGAATCGCTTCCCGCAAAAGTGCCCAGGTATCCAGTCTCACCTGGTTGGCCTGGATTTCAGCATATTTGGTGCGCCACCACAGTTTGGCATCACCCGTCAGATACATTGTCGCAGTCGACACTTTCCTCGCCTCGTCCTCGACGTTCGCAGCAAGGAAATACTGCTCCATGTCGAAAAGGAAATTGTCGACCTCCTTCGCGTCACGAGCACCACTATAGGCCTTCGGTTCAGGAATCCGAAGCCTAGCACCAGCATCAGGAGCAACAGCAGGAACGTTGCTCGCCGCACGTTGGAGCAGACCAATCTGGATCGACATCTGCTCCATTTCACGCCTCATATCAGCAATGCCACTACCTCCAAAGGCACTGGCCATTTATTGGACCACTTGCCGACAATCTTGAGGTCGGGCTACTGGCAGGTCCGAATCAAGGAGGGCGATGAGGCGAAGACGACAGTGGTCACGAGGTATGGAGCTTTTGAGTTTCTTGTCATGCCCTTCGGCCTGACGAACGCTCCCGCAACCTTCAGCACTATGATGAACCAGGTACTCCAAGGGTTTCTTGATGAATTTGTAATGGTGTATTTGGATGATATCGTTGTTTATAGTGGAACCTTGGCCGAGCACGTGGAGCATCTGCGGCAGGTTCTGACGAGACTCCGGGAGCACGAGCTATATGCGAAGGTGTCGAAATGCTCGTTTGCTCAGGAGAGTATCAGTTTCTTGGGGCACATTGTGGAGAGAGGACGTATTCGGATGGACCCCAAGAAAGTTCAGGCTATTGAGGAGTGGCAGCCACCGAGCGATGTTCATGACTTACGCTCATTTCTCGGGTTGGCTAACTACTATAGACATTTTGTGAAGGGCTACTCCAAGATAGCACGGCCCATGACGGACTTATTGAAGAAGACGGAGACTTGGGATTGGACGCCCCAATGCCAAGTAGCCTTCGACAACTTGAAAAGAGCGATAGTGACAAATCCTATGTTGGCCTTACCAGATATGTCGAAACCGTTTACGGTGGAGACCGATGCTTCAGACTTTGCATTAGGAGGGGTTCTTATGCAAGACAGCCACCCAATTGCCTTTGAGAGCAGAAAACTTAAGGATGTTGAACGGCACTACTCAGTGCACGAGAAGGAGTTGCTGGCCGTAGTTCATTGCCTTAGACTATGGCGGCATTATTTGTTGGGGTCTCCCTTCATGGTCAAGATGGATAACATTGCAGTGAGCCATTTCATGTCTCAACCGAAGTTGACCAGTAGGCAGGCACACTGGCAGGAATTGCTGTCGAAATTTCATTTTGTGTTGGAGTACCGGGCCGGCTCCAGCAACCATGTGGCGAACGCCCTGAGCCGCAGGGCAGATTTGGCGACTTTGGGGTCGGTAGCAGCGCTCTCCTCTAGCGCAGTTGCCACCTCCGTAAGGGATCGGGCGCGCGAGTTATTATCGAAAGATCCAACTGCGCAGGGCCTGGTCCACCTCGTCGAGCAGGGCAAAGCTCGGCAATTTTGGTTAGAAGAGGGACTACTGATGACCAAGGAAAACCGCTCGTATGTGCCGAAAGGCGGGGACCTGAGGAAATCACTTATTTCGGAATGCCACTACACTCTTTGGGCGGGACATCCGGGAGAAGAGCACCTATGTGTTGGTGCAGCGGGCCTACTATTGGCCACAGATGCGGGACGATGTCGAGACGTATGTCCGCACCTATTTGATTTGTCAACAGAACAAAGCAGACCATCAGAAGAAAGCCGGTTTGCTACAACCATTGCCCATCCCAAAGAGACCCTAGGAGAGTGTCTCCATGGACTATATTTCTGGATTACCTAAAGTGGGAGACTTAGGTACTATCATCGTCGTGATGGACCGTTTGTCGAAATATGCCACTTTTATCGCAGCCCCAAAACACGTTACGGCGGAAGGGACGGCTCATCTCTTTTTCAAGCATGTTGTCAAATATTGGGGCCTGCCGAAGGACATCGTTAGTGATCGAGACTCTCGTTTCACTGGCTTTTTCTGGACCGAGCTATTCAGACTCCTCGGATCCACACTTTCCATGAGCTCGAGCTATCACCCGCAATCTGACGGCCAAACCGAACGCTTCAATTCTATGTTGGAAGAATATCTTTGACACTTTGTGCGTGGTACTCAGAAAGATTGGGTGAAGCTCTTGGATGTCGCTTAGCTGTGTTTCAATGCCCAAAAGAGCTCTTCCACCAACAAGAGCGCTTTTGAAATTGTCACTGGGCAGCAACCGCTCCTCCCTCACACTCTCAACTCCCCACAAGGTGTGAGATCCCCTCTCGCTCGAAGTTTCTCCCAGGAGTGGAAGCAGAACGTTGAAATCGCCAGAAGTTGCCTGGAGAAAGCTCAAAAGCGGATGAAGAAGTATGCAGATAACAATCGCCGCTTTGTCGAGTTCAATGCGGGAGATCTTGTGATGGTGAAGGTCCCGGACCCGAGATTATCAAAGTCATCAAGGGGGAGAGATCCTCGTTTGATGCAGAAGTATGTCGGCCTTTACCGATCATCAAGCGTATTGGAACGGTAGCCTACAAAATTGAGTTGCCTTCCTGGTGAAAAATTCACATCGTCTTCCATGTGAGCCAGTTAAAGAAATATTCAGCATACAAGGAGGACGATGCCCGCAATCAGCCCAGCCGCCCACAACTTGAATTGAGGAAGACGAAGGAGAAGGTGGCTAAAGCAATTCTGAATCACCGAGTTACGAGCACAGCAAAGCGCACTCACAACGAATACTTGGTGAAATGGAAGGGATGCAGCAGCGAGGAGAACACTTGGGAGCGGGTGACGAACCTCAAGGCCTTTCTACCGCTTGTCGAAGCTTACCATGCTTCCCATGCGCCGAGGACGTCGCCATCTCAGGTGGGGGAGAATGTCAAGGGACGCCCGCACTCTCGGCACCTTGACGCACATTCGGCCACTCAACCGCTCAACTCGGCCGACCAACAACCTTCACCGACAGACGCTGGACTTCCGTAGTCTTAGAGTTTTAGGCGTTGGTCTTTTGTCTTGTAAATATTATTGATGTAATTACTTTACTTACTCATGGGGGCCGTTATGCCTCCTGAGGTGCGATGTACAACCTTTTCATTATCTACTGCTGTCAATAGGAAAAATCTTTTTAAGCATATTATAGGGGGAATGAGTTCTCGAAGCTTGATGTAGTCTACGTGCTAGTGTCCCCCTCAAGGCGATCCCCTTGCGCTAACATCGTTTGTACAATGTATATGCATTCTGATATTCAATGAAATCCACGTTTCCAATCCGTGCGCAATTTACTGCTTTGCTACTGCACCTTGCTTAATTCTGTTGCTGCTGTTGCTTACTGTGTTGCTATTCCTGTCGGCGCGCTGTGCTAGTGTCGACGGGCATTCGATTGTTGTGTTGCTATCGGGCGGAAGTAGTCGTTTACTCACGAGGCGCCTTCCGCAATGCGGAAGAAGGGGCACCGTGTGGCTAGCAGTCCGCAGTAAACGCCTTCCGCAATGCGGAGGAAGGGGCACTATGTGGGCGCCTTCCGCTATGCGGAGGAAGGGGCACCGTGTGGCTAGCAGTCCGCAGTAAACGCCTTCCGCAATGCGGAGGAAGGGGCACCGTGTGGCTAACAGTCCGCAGTAAACGACTACTTTCGCCCGATAGCAACACAACAACCGAATGCCCGTCGACACTAGCACAGCGCGCCGACAGGAATAGCAACACAGTAAGCAACAGCAGCAACAAAATTAAGCAAGGTGCAGTAGCAAAGCAGTAAATTGCGCACGGATTGAAAACGTGGATTTCATTGAATATCAGAATGCATATACATTGTACAAACGATGTTAGCGCAAGGGGATAGCCTTGAGGGGGACACTAGCACGTAGACTACACCAAGCTTCGAGAACTCATTCCCCCCTATAATAGGCTTAAAAAGATTTTTCCTATTGACAGCAGTAGATACTAAAATGGTTGTACATCGCACCTCAGGAGGCATAACGGCCCCCATGAGTAAGTAAAGTAATTACATCAACAATATTTACAAGACAAAAGACCAACGTCTAAAACTCTAAGACTGCGGAAGTCCAGCGTCTGTCGGCAAAGGTTGTTGGTCGGCCGAGTTGAGCGGTTGCGTGGCCGAATGTGCGTCAAGGGTGCCGAGAGTGCGGGCGTCCCTTGACACAATGGCAGTCATTGAAAAGATCCACCATCTGTGCAGGGCCTTCCTATGGAATTCTAAGCGAGCACCGGTGGCATGGGAGGATATTTTCCATCCGAAGGAGGAAGGCGGTTTGGGTATCCGGCATATCCAATCTTGGTATGTTGCTCTCCTTGCCCGAGTCTTATGGAACATTCATTGCAAGGCAGACACCTTATGGGCCAAGTGGGTCAATGAGATTTACCTCCGGGGGGCCTCACTTTGGGACTGGCAACCGAAGAAGGGCGACTCTCCACTCCTTCGACGACTTGCCGAGATCCGGGACAGAATTATCACCGACTTCGGTTCTACAGATGCAGCAATCCGGCAGATGACAGAGTGGACCGATAGCAAGGGACTTGTTACGTCCATAGCCTACGAGTATTTCAGGCCGAAACTTCCAAAGCAACCCTGGAAAGCTTCTATTTGGAAGACATTCATGCCGCCTAAATACTCATTCATTCTATGGCTTGGACAACGGGAGAGGTTGGCAACAGGAGACCGACTTGCATTCCTACATGAGGACCCAACCTGCTCCCTGTGCATTAATAGTAAGGAATCGGCCAAACATCTATTCTTTGAATGCCCCTTCAGTTCTTATGTTTGGTCGCATATCCAACAGTGGTTTGGCATTACCCGACGTATGTCAACCCTTCTCAGTGCAGTAAAGTGGCTCAAGAAAGGGAAGACTGGCTCCTCTATGCAGAACAAAGCGTGGCATCTCGCTTTGGCATGCACGGTTTATAGCCGTTGGAGGCACCGCAACGAAATCATCTTTGAAGGCAAAGCTCCAAATCCCGACGGCCTTGTAATTTCTATTAAAATTACAGTGTATAGGCTCATTTTGATACTCTTCCCACACGGACTATGATTGCACATCTATCCACATAGTGGATCTTTTGTATCTCTCCGGGTACATTCTTGGATTAATACATTTACATTTCACCCAAAAAAAAAGAATGAGCTCTCAAAAGTGTGGTCAAGAGATTTTTTCTCTCTAGAAAGAAGCTCTCCCTTCTCTCTAGAGTGCCTCACCATGGATTCACTCTTTGATGACTTCTTTTCAAGTTTTTCACGTTTTGCTTCGATTAAACAAGTCTCCTCTTGTTGCCCGTCATTTCTACCGTTCATTTTTGTGGATTTGAGTGATTTTGGACGCTCGTTCAGCCTCTTCCGTCGGGTAAGCCTCTATCTGCCGATTTTTCTATTTTTGAGGACGATTTTGCGGTTGTTTGAAGTGTTTTCTTGCTAGTAGTGTAACCCCTTACACTGCCCGAATTTTTCCAATCATTCCACCATTTTCTGGCTGTTTTTGCTTTATTTCCGGCCACTTCCAACCGTTTCTGACCAGCTTGGTGGCGGTGCAAAGTTGTCGTTTTTTGCCCCAGCAAAACATTGCTTTTCGACTGCACAGTCTGTCGTTTCCATTTCCAGCAAGCTGCCTGTTTGACTTGTTGCAACAGTCAGGGAAAAGCTGCCCAACTTTCCCTGTTTTGTTGCTCTCTACTCCTTGCTGTGGTTGTTGGGCCTTCCATTTCCATCTAGGCAGCCATTGCCAAAGGAAAGAAGACTAAGCTCCTACCTGAAACTTCCAACTATAAAAATTCTGCTGATTCAAACGACGGCAAAGGGACAGCCGGCCGACCTAAGCACCCCCAACAAAATGCTGCACCGAGTGCCGAAAAAATGACTGTGACAGCCAACATGCCTGTAACGACGACCGCCCACTGGCAAGGAACCCGTAATGCCTATTGCAAAGGTTGGTACCCATGACTTTCACGGTTTTATTTCTGATCTTGAGGGCCTCCCCCTTCGCTACAAAAAAAAGATGAGGCCATTATCCTCACCGGCCTACGTCCGGAGGAGGTACTGCTGGCCAAAACTGAAACACTGCCGACCGTCCAAAAAACTTCATTTGCTGGACTTTTCGGCAACAACTGAAAGCTTTTTGAGGATAACAAGCTTAAGAAATTTGTGATTGATGACGTTACACTCAAACTTGAAACGGACAACTTGATCGACATCCAAGAAAAACTTGGATTTTGCCTTGTCGGCTACATTACCGGCAAGTTTTCGGGACTCAAAGCAATAGTGGCACTATCTCAACCTTGGTGGGCATCATTTCAGCAACACGAAAGTGGGTGGCCTATTTTCAGATTTGCCCGCGACGAGGATAGATAACAAATATTAACTGGTGGACCGTACTTCATTTTTGGACGGCCACTCATGCTCGAAACCATTCGGCCTGTTTTGAATTTCGGGAGGATGATATCAATCTTACGCCGGTTTGGGCCACCCTACCATCGCTACCATTTTAATGTTGGCATCCGAATGTACTTGGTAAGATCGAATCGAGATTGGGCAACACCATCGCCATCGATTCACTGACTTTAAAAATGGAATGGGTCACCTATACACGTATCTTGGTTGAAGTTGATGCATCTAAGAAATTAGTAGACCAAGTGGAGTTTATTCTCCCGAACGACATGGTAAAGAAGCAGTCGATTGTTAATGAATTTACTCCAAAATTTTGCACTGAATGCAATCGATTTGGCCATTTGATGGACGCTGGCCAAGGCAAACACCCACTGACCGCCACCGCTGCTACTAAGCCTGTAGCAACCATAAAATCGGTTGCTCCGATAAAAGCCTAGGCCACTGAATGGATCGTGGTGCAGCGCTGGCACAAGACAGAGCATAAGCAATAGGATGGCCCTAATACAGGCAACCGACAAGTCTGCCTTGCTAGTCGGTCCAGACGAACAAGGAAGACCATCCAAGCGCCATACGATCTTGAACGAGCAAGCCTTGCCCAAGAAACCGGCTGTAATAGAGGTAGCCCCACTGGCAGACACAGCAGCTGACTCCTCTAGCTCTTTCATTAACAGAGTGGGAAAGTATGCATTATTTTAGAAAACACAAGGATTTTTTGCCTATAAAATTAACACATACGGTTTTTAGCTAAAAAATAAAAACAGATGGGAGTTTTATGCAAATTTACCCTAGAAAGTTTTAGTAAATTTATAAACGAAATTCTCTCACCAAAAATAATAATTGAAATTTATTTTTTATTTTGTGTACAAATAACGTTATAATATATGAAAGTATATGTATTTAATTTTATTTGACTCAGAGTACATTGACCATTTGAATGGCTTATTCAACTTTTTTTTATTTATTTTTCGCGAACAATGCTAGTAGTGATTGAACATAAGACATTATTAACTTTCTTAAATTATTACTAGGTGATTAATTCTACATTACTCCACACTTAACATGCATTTTTATTTCTATAATGATTTCGATAAGGAGAAAATATTTGAATTGGTTATTTCCATAATAATTTGAACTATTATTTTTTTTAATAGAAATTGAGT
Source organism: Sesamum angolense (assembly GCA_034509725.1). Lineage (NCBI taxonomy): Eukaryota > Viridiplantae > Streptophyta > Magnoliopsida > Lamiales > Pedaliaceae > Sesamum > Sesamum angolense. Next base: position 72,652 of record JACGWL010000758.1, read on the forward strand.
TAAGTTTTTATATTATTGTCCTCAATTATAAATTGAAATTAAAATATAAAATTTTGGTGTATTGAATAAAACGACAGTCAAACATGTCCCTATACAAACAAGATCCCACTTAATTTTATATCCAAAATTGGGTTGACTGCCAACCTAACGAATGGTAGTCAAGCAGATGATAATTAAAAACTATGTGTATAATGTTTGATGACTTGGAAATCTAGTACTAAAATTGAAAGAAAAGTCTACTTTAAGTATAAAAATAAAATTATCCCAAAATAGATATAAACAGCAATACTATCAGATACGAGCCATAATATCATCGTATCGGTGATAATATTGGATATTATCGACGATACCAAATTATCGATAATATAGGGTATTGGATATTTTTTTCAAATCAACACTAATCGATTCGAATATGTATTGGCCGATATTATTGAATACCGATCCGATACTTTGAACTATGCCAGCGAGATAAGAGTGGTGACTAACCTTAGGGAATGAGGAAGTAGCAGAATTTGAATTCACTGCATCGACCAAGGATTTCTGCACCTGCGATGGAGTCACCGTCGGAGGAGGATCAGCCTGGGTTGGCGAAGAATTCTGCTGATTGGGTTTCTATAGGTTGGCTGGACGAGTTGACGCGGACGAGTTGGGTACAGAAGTGGAAACTCGTACGAGTTGAAGGTTGAAGAGGTCATCCCCGTCAGTTGAGCAACAACGCCAAGATCTGAGCGGATAGAATGATTCTCCATGGAATGGCGAGCAGGCAGGTGGTTCTCCGCCATGAAACTGCTGTCGGACGGCGGAGAACGGGCGGCGTGAAGTTCGGCGCGAAGAACTGCGATGAGAAAACTTCAAAATCTTGGATCTCTGCCAAAGGTTGATGGAAATGGCTGAAACGGGTCATATTCGACTCACAATGATGAGAGGAGTTCAAAGATGGTGGTCCGCGATCACCATTCGTTCGGACGGCGGCGAATCGACGGCCAAGGGTTGCGATGGACTAGATGAAAGTCCACTCGCTGTGATGCACAATTCTTAAAATTGATTGAGAGGTTTTGTTCGTCTTGCTCTGAGGAGTCGAACGTTACCAGAGTTGGTCCGCAATTCGACGGCACGACGGAGTAATCCTAGAGAGAAGGGAACGGCGAAAGAGAGGTGAAAAGGTGGCGATTTGCAGCAGGTTCCAGTGTCGATTGAGGTCACGTCAATGGGTGTCTCGGCCCACGCGCGGCATGGTTGTGGCCGGCAGTGGACGGCGCTTCGGCTGAAGGGGCGCGTGACCGGAAACGTGAACGGAAAACATTTCGGCGCCGAGGCGGAGCTGGTGGGCCCTAGCGGCTGGCGGTCTGGTTATATTAGGGCTGATGTGGTGGTGTTTGCGGTTTTGGACTAGCCATTCAAAGGGTTGAGAAACAGACATGGTGTCTGACTTTACGTTTTGGGTATTTTGTTTTGTTATTTTTAAAATAGAGAAAAAATAATAATAAATAAGTGTATATTTAAAATAAATAGTATATTTGAATTTGTATTTTGAGATAATATAAAATAATTTAAAATAAATGATGTATGTTTGATGTTGAAATTTGAGAGACAAAAGTTACTGTTGATTGTTAAATCATATATTCTTTATATATATTATATAAATATAATATAATATCTAATTATTATAATTATTATAAATATAACTTTTAAATATAATATTAATATATAATATAATTTATATAATATGATATATATATATATATATGTGTGTGTGGATGGGAAAGAGAGAGAGAGTAAAAAAAGTGGTCTTAGGAATGGGCCAAAACACCTAAATAAGGTGTTAAAATTTTGCCCCCAACCTTGGCCCATTTCCCAAACATCTAGATAAGGTGTAAAACACAAATCCAAACAAAATGAGACTATTTTGCCCTTTTTTAAGCATTTTGGCATATCATTGCATGTATTATTTGCGTACAAAAATTTTGATAATATTTTTGTTTTATTAAAAATTATTATTTATTTTTTTATATTAAAATTTATCATTATCATATAATTTTACATACAAAAATTATCCAATAATTCTTTTTACATTAATTATTAATACATATTTTATTTAAATTAAATAAAAATGAACTCTTTCTATAATATATATTTTATTAATAATGATTATTATATATACATGCAAAATAAATAGTAATATATTTTTTCAATTTCAATTAACAATAAAGTGAGACATATTATTCCATCTCTTTCCTATGTGGAAAATGAGATGGACAAGTTAATTTTTGTTAGTTCTTCCATGTAGGATATTTTTCATATTTATGTTTCACAATAATTATATATATTAATGGTTATTGAGTTTACAAGGTAAGTTTTAAGGTGGTTTAAATGATATTTAATTTTATTTCTATGTTTTTAATTTTTTTAAAAAACTTCTTTGCACTTTTTACTCATTATTTATTTAAAAATAATTAGATAAAATATTTTTTAATTTTAATGTCAAATATTTCGTTTCCTATAATTTTTTTACTATTTTATTTCATATTAATTTTTCTTAACAATATTTAGCAAAATGATTGTTTGTATAAAAGTTGTTCTATAATATTTACAACTTCTTTACAGTATTGTACATTTATTATAAAATATGATTTTAAAAAATTTTATATCCATCCTTTAAGTAATTCTTTTATCTATTTTAATTTATTTTATTTTGTTATATTATGATTATTATTTCATATTTTAATATTATTTTTATGTTTACATACTCATTAAAATTAAAGCAGAACATAAAGCTGAAAAAATTAAGTTCTTTCGCAAGCCTCATAATCATCAATTCAGAATGTATATTTCAAAATTATGGTGATAATCAGACCTCATTAATTGTGACATATATATCAATAATGTTGGTTGTTTGATGATACTGTATACTAATATTAGTTTTGAAACTAATTATAATGTTTATATATAGAATATATATTCACTCAAGTAATCAGCTACAAATTTTTGCAAACGTATATTCATCAAAATTTCTTTTTTATTATGCCAATTATTCATAATTCAAGTTACTTAAGTACATCTTTGATCCAGCACATCAATTCTCTAATCATATTATCATATCATATTATATATTTAAAAGGGTAAATTTCAACCACCTCCCCTTAGATTTGGCGTAGTTACAAATACTCCATCGTTTTTAAAAAATTATAAATACCCCCTGATGTTTGATAAAATTATGTAATCCTTGGATTGAGGTATAAAAATATCAATTTTGCCCTTACTGTATTTTTTAAAAAAAAATTAAAATCTTATAAAAATATTGAATGTGATGGATGAAAAAATTTTAAAAATTATAAAAAAAAAAATTATTCGCTTAGTATTATCTTATATTATTGAACTACATGGGTTAATCAGACCGTTAAAATTCATATCAAACCGTTAGATATGATCAAACTTACAGAAAATATATTTGGTAAAGTTTCAAACTTATTGGGTATATGGATATCGAGATATCGTACTCAAAACATAAGTGTAATTATTTCAAGACGATGTATTGTTAAATCAGGCCATGTGATTTCAAATCATACCGTCTGATATGATCTAATGGACACGGTCTTATATATATTAAATTTGGTATGAATCAGGCACCTAAATTTTAAAATATCAACTACTGATTAAACTTCATGATCTCATTATATATATAATAAAATAAGAATACAAATAATAAAAATTCTTCAAACATTATTAATTATTATTATTATTATCATTATTATTATTATTATTATTATTATTAATTATAATTATATATATTTTATAGTTGAGATTGATATAAGTTCACAATCTGCAATAAACTTGTATATTCATAAATGTTAGTATTACATTGATATAATTATCATTATATATCATTGAATAGCACGAGTTAACCAGGCCATCACAATTCAGATCAAACCGTTAGATATGATCAAACTTACAACAAAATACATTTGTTAAAGTTTTAGACTAATTAGGTATATGGATATCGAGATATCGTACTTGAAACATAAAAGTAATAATTCAAAACGGTGTATCGTTAAATCAGACCATGTGATTTTAAATCATACCGTCAGATATGATCTAACGAACACAAGCTTATATATATATATATATATGTATATATATATATATATTAAAATTTAGTATGAATCGGGTGGCTAGATTTTAAGACATCGTAATTGTTAATTAAGTTTTTTTATCTCATTATATATTAATATAATGCCTTTATATATAGATCACACAAGCCAAATTTTTTTTACATACCTTGTAAGTTAGTTGAACCTCCAAACCTATGATTTATTGCACCGACTTGATCACAAATACTTAAACCTCACATAGAAGACAAAAATTACAGTATAAAAAAGATATGAGAAGTAAGAAAATGTAAGAAAACGGATAATATAACAAGAATGAAAAATGGTGTAAGTATCTTTTTTTTTCGAATTTTTGCCACGGAATTAGCCTCGACTTTTGCCACGATTTTTACCACGACTTTAAATTCCATGAAAAAATTCGTGGCAAACTTGTAATTTGTGAAATAGTGCATTATAGCCGTGTTGTACGGATTGCAACGGACAACGAATCCGTTGCAAAGTACCCGGCAAATATAGCATTTCCATAATAAATGCCACCAACCTTATAGTACGGATTGCAACAGACGTCATGACAGTTGCAAAATCCGTGGTAATTGCAATATTTTAAAAATAAATATCCCCAACTACCTTATACGGATTGCAACGAATTAAACGTGCGTTGTGAATACTATTGCATATTTATTATCATGTCCGTGGCACCGTCCTTTGCAACACTCAATTTTCATTTGCAACGGACCCCATACCAAGAATTACGTGGCAATATAATTGCTATATTTTTTAAAACTTTTTGTAACTTGAAGATTATTGCAAAAGCGGTTAGCAACGGATATAATTTGCAAATTCGTGACAACAATAGCCATGGATGTTAACTGTTGTTAAAACCGTTGCAACGTAGCAACGAATAGCATCCGTGACAAAGTTTACCACGTATGTTGCCACGACTAGCAACGAAATTGGGTTATCCAAAGGTTGACCGATTTTTGCAACGGACGTATGCAACGGTATGTCCGTTGCAAATTTTCATTGTTGTTTTGCCACGAAAATTGCCACAAACAAATCGAGTTTTGGGAATTCCGTTGCAAAGTCATGGCAAATGTCGTGGCAAATTTGCCACGGAACTTTCTGCTGCAAAAAATCCGTTGCTATAGCACTGCTTTTTTATAGTGGCTAATTGTTAGACGTTTGTTAAACTCAAGGGGGTATTTATAATTTTTTAAACAACGAGAGAGTATTCGAAATTATACCAATTTCATGGAGGTCATTGTAATTTACCCTATTTAAAATGATCGCCATCCAATATTTCTAACTATCTCTTTCTTTGTTGGATGATTAGGTGGATAACTTCTTTTTCCTCCAAATTGCCACATGAACATATTTCTATATTTAAATTTATTAATTAAAATTTATAATGATCCAGTTTACCTTATTTAAATTTCAGTTACACTTTTTATATCACTATTCCATATGTTAATGTTTTATTTAATTAAAAATCTTAATATAATCAAATTAAATATTTTTGGCCAATTAATTCCTTTCAAATATAATAATTTCATTTGCCTTTCTCACTCTTCCACAAAATCAAATATATAGACATACATTATATTATGTTGATTATAGCAAATTAAAGTTAGTTAATAAATTCTTTGATTAAGCTGATCATAATACATTGATTAATCTAATTAATCAATTCTTAATTAAAGTTAATTTTTTGAAGCCTATTTTACCTTATTTTAATTTCAGTTACTTTTTTCCTATCATTATTCCATGTGTTAATATTTTATTTAATTAAAAATTTAATATATAATGAAATTAAATCATTTGGCCAATTAATTCCTTCCAAATATAATAATTTCATTTGCCTCTCTCACTCTTCCACAAATCAAACATATTCCATCATAGTATGTTGCTTAAGCTAATTAATCAATTTTTAATAACAATTAATTCTTTGATGAAGCCGATTTGTCTCCAGCTTTTTATGGCGTACAATTTCAAAAATTATGATATTATATCAATTATTTCTTTAACAATTAATACGACACCAAATCTTGCTTGATATTTGATTTGTAATCAATAATTCTTTCATTATGTAAATTATTCATGATTCAAGTTATTGTAAGTTAATCTTTGATCAAGCACATCCATTTTTTAATTTTATTAAGAGAGTTTTTCTTGACAAAAGATATTTAATCCATTATTGGTATTGGAAAGTTCTAAATTGGGCTGCGGAGGTTCTTCTATCAAAGGTGCGTTTGTTTTTAAATATTTTATTTTTTGATTCTATATTTTCTTATGTTTAGTTCAGTACTTGCTATAGTTCTTTTGATTTACATATTTGGATTAATTGTGATTGATTACAACTCTTTTGGTAGTGAAGAGTGTGTTAGAGAATTAATTTGGATGAAAAAAAGTGCAATTATTTTTTAAGAAGGGAATATAGTGATTCTGCTTTTCGAGAAAGATAGAAGTTTTTTCTTAAATTTATGTCTTGCACCACATAATTTGTGTCATTTTATTTCTCAATATATTTTTTTTCTTTAACTTTGAGAGGTTGTAAATGAATCGAGTGGATGCATTTTAATTAAAAAATAATATGTTAAATTTAGGGTTAAATGCAATTTGCCCTCCTGTGTTAAGGGAAATGAGCAATTTACCCCCCTGTGAAAAATAAAGTAGCAATTTACCCCCCTGTGTTATTAAAAATAGAGCAAATACCCCCTTGACGCGTTTCGTGTATTACACGTGCATTTTTTATTTATTTTTTAATATTTTTAATTTAAAATTTAAAATAATTTTTATATATTTATTTAATAACCGTTGGATCTTGATTGATCTAAGGTCCAAATTTAACTAATAAATCAACGGTTGTAGATTTTATTTAATTCAAATCAATGGTTTAAATTTAAGTAAATAAAAATAAAAAATAATATATTATATATAATTAAATTTTATATATTATTTTGTATAATTAAATATAGTATATATATATATATATAGAGAGAAAGAGAGAGAGAGAGAGAAGAGAGAGAGAGAGAGAGAGAGAGAGAGATGCCCGAGATGGAGGAGGAGCGGCGGATGCGGATCTAGGGATGGGGCGGGCGCGGGGCGGGAGAAGGAGGAGGCGAAGGGGGAGGAGGAGGAGGAGGAGGAGGCGGCGGCGGCAGACAGAGAGGCGCAGGTGGATCTGGGTGCGCCAGATCTGGGCAGGGGGCGGGCGGGAGAAAGGAGGAGACGAAGGGAGGGAGGGAGAGAGGAGGAGGAGGCAGCGGCGGACGGGGAAGGCGCAGGCAGATCTGGGCGGGGGGGCGGCGGAGGTGAAGGGGGAGGGGAGGAAGCGACGAATGAAATGGGGGCGGATCTGGGGGGGGAGCGGAGATGGAGAGGAGCGAAGGGGGGGGGGAGGAGGAGGAGGCGGCGGATGACGAGGGGCGCGGCGGCGGCGCTCCGGCAAAGATGAAGAAGAAAGAAAATATATAATATTATTTGTATAACTACTATATAAATTAATATAATTTATATATATATTATTAGATATTACTTTTATAAATATATATACATTAATATATTAAAAATATATATATATATAAAATAATTTTTTTTTTTGAAAATTATGCACAATTGCAAGAGGGGAGAGTGTTATACACTCTCTGGCTTAAGGGGGTGTTTTGCTCTATTTTTTATAACACAGGGGGGTAAATTGCTGTTTTATTTTTCACAGGGGGTAAGTTGCACATTTCTTATAACACAGGGGGTAAATTGCATTTTTTCCATTAAATTTAGGTCATATAAATATATAATAGTTTTATTCAAAATTATTTCTTTATCTTTAACATGATATAAATATTTATTTTTTGTTTATTCTTAAATATGATACAATTATTATGATAAAAATATAATTCGCTAGTTGTATCATATTTGTATCATAAAATAATATACACGGACATATCGTAAAATTCATTCTTATTTTTTTAACTAAACTTTAATTATATATAACTAAATATAATAAGCAGAAAATAAATATGGCCTTTAGAAAATATAACTAAAATTGTATCATAATTGTATTAATATGTATGGATATATCATAAGATTGAGACAATCATAATTGTATCATAATAAATAGTTAATTGTATTTAATATCTTAGTAATAGTTAATTAAAATAAATTTAATTACTCAATATTAAATATCAAATAATTTTTCATTAAAAAATTATATGCCCATGCAATGCATGGGTTAATAACTAGTTTTTTCATGAAATTTGCATGTCACCTCAAAATCACATGATTCATTCATTTTTGTTGAAATAATTTATTTTTGAGTTATAAAAAAAATTTATTTAATTATTTTAATTATTAAAAATTTAATAAATAAGAGTGGAAAATGAAAAAAATATGAAAGCACATTGAAAAATTACAATAAATATGTTGAATAATATTTTTATTTTTGATGGATTATATTTGTATAAAAAATATTAATTTTATTATTAATCAACTATATTATGCGTCTGAAAATTTTGAAAATGCATCGGCAAAAAATCAGATGATTCATGTTCAAATTTCCTTTCTTTCAACAAAAGCATTATGTATACATGAGCATTGCATCTTCATGAGCACTTTTACACGAGTTATCTGACAGAGCAACAAGGATGTTTTCCTGGATTACCTACTCAATTCTCTTCCCTCCACATTAAAATCGGACAAATAAGCTCTGGGATGTATTGAAACCTGACATAAAAGCCCTGGGCAATATTTGTTATATTCTCTCATTTAATTTATGAATCGAATCCATAAATTAAATCAAGTCGATTAAATTAATCCAATTAATTCAAAAGGCTTAAATCCCAAATTAACTAATTCAATTAATTAATCTTTGAAAAAATCCAACCCATGGATTTATTTATAAATGATCTAACCATTTATCCTCTCCAAAAAATTAATTTAATTCAATTAAATTAATCTCTTTCTTCCGGAATTAATTCTAAACTAATTCCATCACATGTCGGTGATTGGAGTGTGACTCTTTTGGTTCACCCTCAACTAGACTTTGACGTGTGTGACTAGCACAATTAATTAAATCTAACTTAGTTAATTATTTCTAATTATCCCATAATTATTTAATGTATTGTGTTGTTCACACATGCCCAAGTCTAGCTGAGGGTCAACCTAAAGAGTTACACCCTACCACTATAGTGGGATGGAATTAATTTGAAATTAATTCTAAAAGAGTTGGACTAATTTAATTAGATTAAATTAATATTTGGAGAGGATAAATGATTGAATCATTTATTTAGATCAATCCATTGGATGAATGACTTGAAATTTAATTAATTGGATTAATTAGAATTTCAAGTTAGTTAGTAAAATTAATTGAATTAATTTTATTGGGCTTGGTCCAATCTAAATTGGATTTATAAATTGAAAGAGAGAGCATGGGCTTGGATCTCTTTTTAATTAGATTAAAAGATAAGGAGTTTAATGTTAGTCTTATAATTAAATTAGATTTAATACAAGTCCATGAGACGGCTTGATCCTATCGAGCCCGGTTCATTAAATACAAGCCCAAGGCCTTGGTTGGATCTTGGCTAAGTCAAGGAGGACAATTTTGGAAGGTTCTTTGGCTGATTTGGAAGGCAAAATTCGTGCTTAAGGGGTGACTAGGGTTAGGATGGTTGTTTTGGAGTCTAACTAGGTTAGGACTCCTAATATGTGTATGACTAGGTCATATATATACCTTCATTAAACCCTAACCACACAGACAACACATACTAGCCTCTCAAAACCTCAAACATTTCGTGCCTCTATATCTCTCCCATGTTCTTCACATCAGTTTTTCATTTGGTCTTGGAGATCAAAAATAAAAACGAAAGAGAGATCGAAACACGTTAATTCATAGCGATTGTTTTGATCTCCAACTCTTCTGTGTAGATTTTGCTAGCACGAAATCTCCACATCCTTTAGTGGTGTGTCATTCTTGGGAGGATCTCAAGATTGAGGTATCATCGTGGACGGATCCAGAAGCGAAAATGGAGAGGAGACAACATTTGTAGCCGTACGAGAAAAATAACAAAGGTAAAACTCCATTTATGTTTTTGCTCCTTGTTTCTTTCTCATGATTTTTTGGCCTATATATTTATATCTAGTACACCGGACGCCCGAGAAAGATCAAGGGTACACCCCTTGATCGGAATTAATTTCGTTAATTATTACATGTTTTACTGGTTTTTCGATTTTTCGCGCTTCCACCGTGCTTCCCATGCCGATCCCCTTCCTACAAGTGGTATTAGAGCCCGATTGGGTGTATAGGCCTAGAATCTAATGTGTATTACATGTTTTAGCATGTTTACATATTTTTAATCGGCTTTGAAACCATATTTTTGGGATTTTAATTGCATATCTAGATCTAGGGTTTATGTGTTTAATTTTGCTTTTAATTTTGGGCATAAGAGATTTTTTAAAATTTGGGATTTTCTGGAAATTGATTATTTTCTTACTATTTCAGAAATTGCAGAAAAGAAAACTTTCAGAAAAAATCGAAAAGAAAAAACAAGCAACGACCGACGCCGCCGACCCTCACCCCCCCACGCATACGCACTTGTACGTGGAAGGGCGCCTGCGTGCCTGCTGCTAGCCGGCCGGCCGTTTGAACCGTTTTTTTTATTTTTCCAGAATTTTTTTTTTATGATTTGTTCTGATTTTTCTGCATATTTTTCTAAAACAGTTAATTTTGGTGAATTCAACTTTTGGTTGAAATTTGGTATTTCGCAAGATTAAATTACTAAAATTAATTTGAATGTATTTTCAAACAAGAATTAATTTTTGCATGGGTTGCACTTATGTCTATTATTAAGTTGCATTATTTTATATATAAATAGCTGAGATTTGATGTGTAATTAGATTTATGATATTGGATGTCATTAATTATAGTGCATGGTTTGCATTACATTTTGTGTGCATGTTTTTTGAAAATAAATGTGCTATATTTGTTAATTGAATTAACATGGATGATCACAAAATCCATTGGACCTTGCTATCTCCCTATTAATGTACTCCCCCAACTGATGATTGGGGTTTCTATTTAAGTTGTAATGAGAGTAGAATAGGTGGAGAGATTTTTTTTTACTTTTATTTTATTTTTAAATAATTGTAAAGAGCAAGCCCAGACGATGGAGGCCTATGGAGGAGGTCATAGGTTGGCCCACGGAGATCCATGGAGAAGAGGCCGGAAGATGGAGCCCACCAAGGAGATGAAGAAATAAAGAGAGATTACAAGGCCCATAATGTGTTAATGGGTTAAATATCTTGTAATAGCATAGGCTTACCCTTAGACAGACCATAGATCCACTGCGGGCTTAGTGGGTCGCATAGGTTTTGGGTTTGTGATCATCCAACAGGGGCGTGCTAGGCTTTTATTTTGTATGCGATGTGTTTCATTTAAATGCATTAAATATATTGGATATATTTTTCATGCAAGACATTAATTATGATGAGGTCTCGGTCATACATTAAAATGAACTCTCACTTAGTTGGACCAAGTTAATAATATTAGAACCCTAAAAATAGAAATAAACACAATGACTCGTTATTCTATACATGCCATCCACGGCAATGTAGTGAGGAAGCCAATTTCACCGATAAGTGGTCTCATCGTGGCACGTTTGGACTGAAATGAAGCTGTACTGTTACTGTGAACGAAGTGAATACGCACCTATTTTCCTATCCCACGAGTCGTGGGGCGATAGTGTGCGCTATGATTCGGTTGATGGATTAGGACTAACGCCAATTAATGTAATTTCCATGCCTTCCATCCACAGTACTGTAGTGAGGAAGCTGATTGCAGCGACACGTGGTCTCACGAGTCATGACATGTTTAGACTGAAATAAAACTACACTATTATTATGAACGAAAAGATTACGCTTCTATTTTTCTGTCTCACGAGTCGTGGGGGCGATAGTCTGCATATGATTTGGTTGATGGGTCGGTCTAACTCCAAGTAACGTGATTCGCTTGGAGTCCTCGGAATCACGTAAAAAAGGTGAGAAAAAATATCTTTGGGATCTCGTACGACGAGAATGGTATTGGATGCCTCCCACAAGGCTATTTTCATGTGAATCGTAAAAGCGGGGCATGGAGAATTTCGCTTGTGGACCTCAAGCCAACTAGGAAAATAATTTTTCCGAAACCCCATTTGAGAGTGATGAGATTTCGCAAAAATTAGTGGGGGTTAATGACTGAAGTCTAAGTCCTTAACTTGAACCTAATATTATAATAATCTGCTTATTTTTCTGTTTATTGTTAATTGCTAAGAATCCACTTAACTATACTTGAGAATTATATTTAATGGAAAAAACTATTTGATTGACTGAGAGGTCCTCGATTTCGAGAACCAGACTTATGTTTTGGATAAGTCTCTACCTCGAACTTTGCTGGAAGGGTTCCTGCCCGAAGAACATTTGATGTTCGGAAAATTTACTTAGAGGCATGGAACGATCGGAAAGTACACAGTATCGTACTAGGCTCGATGAGTAACGAGATTCAGAAACAGTACAAAAGGCATGAGGACGTTTGGTCGATAATGCACCGCATGAAAGAACTTTATGCGGTATCGGAATGGCATATTAGATATGCCGTGACGAAGGCATTCTTCGGCATGATAATGATTAAAGGACCGTCCGTACACAAGCATGGAATGATGATGCTTTCCCTAGTGGAGAAACTCAAAGACCTCCAGGCTAATTTCAAGGAGAAAAAAATGTACGTTGACTTGATTCTATAATCACTATCTCTCTCCCTTGATCAATTTACTATCAGCTATAACATGAATGGGCTTGAGGAAAGCCTTCATGAGTTGATTAATATATTGGTCAAGTACGAGACAATGATTGAAAAATCTACGCTGATAGTACTAGTGGGAGATGCATCAACCTCTAAAGCGAAGGGCAAGGTTGCTGGACGTGAGAAGAGGAAGAAGGGTGAGACGTTTTCTACTGTTGCTAGCACTTTGAGTGCTCCTATTACACTGCTAGGCGGGGTAAAGGAAAGAGGAAGAGGGTTTGTCAGTCAAGGATCTCGAATGATGTTTGCATTTATTGCCGTGAGAAGGGCCATTGCAAGTAGGAGTGTCCTAAGCTCCTCTCCGATGAAGGTATAAACTTTTAATTGAGTATCAACATAATCACCATTCTACTCTTTGTATTGGATACCGACAGATTCATAATTTGCGAATAGTTTGTAGATGATGAAGAGGAGTAGAAAAGCCGAAACAAAAGGTCCTAAGGCTTAGCGATTGCGGGGCTGTTGCTATAAAAGACTAAGGACTTAGTTAGGCTTAGTGGTAATCATGTTAGGATAGTGTTATGTAACCTAGCATGATCAAAAATATTGTTCTCATTATTGTTAGACAATTCTAATTACATAATTTTTTATCAATAAAGCTTTTTTTATTTGACATTGAAATGGAATTCGTGTCTGCTAGGTAAAATATATACTATCTCATAATTGGATTTTGCACACTCAAATAAAGAATAAATGATAATCAAAGAGCCCAAGCTTACAGTTCTGGTAGGTCAATCTATTCTAGTTGAGGAAGAGAGAGATTAATGGGTTCAAAGAGCACTAGAAATAGGCGATTTGGATCCATTAGCTTTCAAAACCTTACTGAGAAGGAGAAAGACCACATAAGCTCTTTTGTGGGACAAAATGAGTTTACTAGTTACACATTGGATTGGATCCAGTGTGATGTCTGTGAGTTACTAAAATACACAAGATCAGTGTGGAGGATTCACCAGTCTAATTTAGTTTGATGAGGTTCAAAGAATTAGACTTGGAGTGGTGAACCAAACTGATCATCTTTTGATTGGATCAAGAGGATGTGTATTTAGTGGGAGTTTTTTGAATATCCAAAATTAGAATGTGATTCTCACTCGATGAAGTTCTTCCTGAAAGGACCACAGTTGACCGGTCTCTGATGAGAAAGAAATCAAACTAAGTTGGACTTTGTTTGATCGGTGTTTCACTAAAATAGATTGGTCCTTATTGTATGATGAAACTCACATCCCACAAAGTGCTTGAGTTAATAGGATGGTCCTATACACGTCAAGGAAACAGTGGGAGTAAGTTTTCATACAACTTCTCAAAAGCATCATTCGTAATTAAATAACATCCCTAACTGACCATATTCCAGTCCTTATTTGTCCGTGGAATTGGATTTTAATCCAAAAGGACATAAGGATGAGCAATGTTGGACATCGTTCGGAATCAATGGCTTGGAGCCTAAGGATTCATTAAGAAGTTCAAACTAGATTTGAGACTTCATAAAACTGAAATATTTGTTTTTATCTAAATATCATACTAGGTATGATTTGATAAAATGAGCCCATGGTCAGTGGGAGTTGGTGTGAGTTCCAATGTGTTTAGTGTATAAACGCCTTTCTCATTTAGAATGAGATTAAAATGTTTGGGAAACAGAAAGACATATAAAATTGTTCATGAAATTCTCCATAAAAGGAATTGAATTACTACATTAGGATGAGAAAGCTCAAAGCTGTTTGAGACTCAGTCATGATTGACTGATGACATAGCTTAAGTTATTCAAGACTCAGTTATGTCTAACTGATAAGAATGCTCAGATGTCTGGGACATTCCCTACGTTTGTGCCGAAGACAGCACGAAAATGTTGGTTTGGTGTGTTGGACCTGATGTTGTGTATGCTTAGGGCATGACACATCGTATATAAAAATACACCAATTAGCAGTAGACAGTTGTCAAAAACAGTCTTTAATACCTGAATAAGGATTAAAGAAGTATGTCTGACACACGACTTGTGGAGAATTAATTCTGGAAGGCTAAGCGATACTAGCTTCCAGACTCATGTGAATAATAGATAAGTCCTCAAAGTATAGTCACGTTCGGACTTGATGGTAGGCATGGTAGCTTGGAGGGACTTCAAGCAGAAGCCCATCTTAAAAGTTGAATGTGGGACGACTTTAACAAGTCGGTCTAGAAAAGTGGTTTGGATAAAAAAACAACATCCATTGGATGGATGTGGTGCCTAGCACGGCAAGCCAGTTGTAGCCTTAGAGGCGAACGACAAGGCTAGGGTTAGATCCTTATGGGCCCGAGATCTCATCACAAAATTCGCGAAAATTCTTAGATAACAACCATCTGCAGGCAGTGATGGTGAAAGGAAATACACGAATGGACTGTGTGGATCCAACAAAAAATAAAGTAGAGCCACGAAACCGAGCCGGTATCGTAGATTGCTCATACTCAGAAGGTTCTGAGCGATATGGGTAATTGGCTTAATGGTCAAGTAGGAGATTGTTAGAATGCGTGACCAAAAGCCAATTGAATTGGTTGTTTTCTCTTCGACAATCTTTATCAAATAATATTAGATTGATTAATACGGTAAGAATTCATCAAAATGACAATATGTTTGTCGAGCTTACTACTGATATTGAATGGGGTTTCAATGTCACAAGGAAATGCTTACGAATTGAAAGGTTAACCCGTGGAGTTGGGCTGCGCATAAGTTTGGCAGTTATGGAACCAACTGAATGAAGCGGATCGGCCCGGGAAGCGCGGCGGAAGCGCGAATAATCGAAAAAATGGTAAAACATGCGATAATTAATGAAATCAATTCTGATCAAGGGGTGTACCCTTGATCTTTCCCGGGCGTTCAGTGTATTAAAAATAAAACCATAGGCCAAGAAATCACGAGAAAAACAAGGAGCGAAAACCATAAATGGAGTTTTACCTTTGTCGTTTTCTCGTACGGCTACAAGCGTTGTCTCCTCTCCGTTTTCGTTTTCGGATCCGTCCACGACGAGACCTCAATCTTGAGATCCTCCTAAGAGTGACACACACCACTAAAGGATGTGGAGATTTCGTGCTACCAAAATCTCCACAGAAGAGATGGAGATCAAAACAATCGCTATGAATTAACGTGTTTTGATCTCTTTCGTTTTTCCTTTTTGATATCTAAGACCAAATGAAAAACTGATATGGAGAACATGGGAGAGAGAGAGAGAGGCACGAAATTTGTGAGGTTTGAGAGGCTACTATGTGTTGTGTGTGTGGCTAGGATTTTATGAAGGTATATATATGACCTAGTCATACACATACTAGGAGTTCTAACCTAGTTAGGCTCCAAAACAACTATCCTAACCCTAGCCCCCTTTATGCACGGAATTTTGCATATTAAAATCAGCCAAAAACCTTCCAAAATAGTCCTCATTGACTTAGCCAAGGTCTAACCAAGGCCTTGGGCTTGTATTAATGAACCGGGCTCGATAGGATCAAGCCCACGTCTTATGGACTTATATTAAATATAATTTAATCATAAGTCCAACATTAAACTCCTTATCTTTTAATCCAATTAAAAGATCCAAGCCCATGCTCTCTCTTTCAATTTATAAATCCAATTTATAAATTGGACCGAGCCCAATAAAATTAATCCAATTAATTTTACTAGCTAACTTGAAATTCTAATTAATTCAATTAATTTAATTTCAAGTTATCCATCCAATGGATTGGTAAAAAAAAAAATCCATTCATTTATTCTCTTTAAAGATTAATTTAATCCAATTAAATTAATCTAATTCTTCTAGAATTAATTCCAAATTAATTCTATCTCTCTATAGTGGTAGGTGACTCTTTAGGTTCACCCTTCAGCTAAACTTGGGCATGTGTGACCAACACAATTAATTAAATCTAATTTAATTAATTATTTTCGATTATCTCATAACCGAAAATGGCCCGTTACCATGGGTGGTTGTCTAGCAACAGTCCATGGCACTAGAGACTAGGTGAATGTTGGCGTGAACATTTAGGCTCCGAATCCATACGAGTACGGTCCTACTGTCAACCGTCTCCTGGCCTTAGTCTTGGGCATGAAATTGGGTGTCGGTTCCCATCCTTGACTAGGCAGCTATGCTTAACACTCGAGATGCGTTTACTCTACTGATCCGATCTAGGAAATCTATCCCTAATCGATCAATCGCTTTGGCCAAAGACTTTTAGAGTCTAAACCATCTCAAGGTGCATAGGAGAACTCTTTGTCATATAATGACCGGGGACAAATCCTCTCTTGGAATCCACCGTCCTCGCTACATACTTCGAGTGCACTGGATAAGGCTTATGATGACCATGCCTCATGACACAGCCACCGCTCGCCATATCCAAGATACAGTCTTCGTATGCACGTGACTGCCATGATTTCTCAAGTCAGAGGACTAATGCCCGTACTATCGGAACCGAGAATCCCAGTCACACCGACCAAGCCTTAAGAGGCTTCATATGATGATTCCCGCGAGTCACTTTAGTCAGTTGACTACCTTGCCAACTAACCCACTAAAACTGCACAGACGACCTTCGTCTCCTGCCGACGAAACACGGCTGCAGTACTTAGTGCAAGTCTCCAAAGGACCCTCGATGCCCAATCTCGAGGTCCTCGACTTGGAACGTTCCAGACCGACCCTTAGGAGTTGGTTTCATAGCTGCCAAACTTATGCGCAGCCCAACTCCACAGGTTAACCTTTCGATCCGTGGGCATTTCGTTGTGACATTGAAACCCCGTTCAATATCAGTGGTAAGCTCAATGAAATATATTGCAATCTTGATGAATTCTTATTGTATTCATCAATCTAATATTAATCTTGCATAAAATTATGGAATGAAAAACAGCAATCCAATGAGCTTTTGTCAAACTTCTCTATACAACACCACCTGTCTAATTTCCGACTGTCCACCGCGTATGCGTGCA
>JACGWL010000759.1:0-100000 GCA_034509725.1 Sesamum angolense
ACTTTTTTTTCTTATTCTTTGATCTTTTTGTACCAACTTCTTTTTGAGCATTTAAAGGTATTTGCTTGGGAAGCGTCAATCTTTCAAAAGGATTTTCGTGGTTGTGTCTGTTTATGGAGTAATGATTGGGATCTACCCATGATATTTGTAGAAAGTGGGAGTAGAAAAGGTGCTGCTTTTAATGGGCCTTTTTTTTTTTTTTTTTTCTTTTCTTTTTTGTTTAGGAAAGTAAAAAGGTGGCTCTTTTTCTTTTCACTTCTTTCTACTTTTTAAGGAATTGGCAGTGCTGTTAAGTTGTCTAGTATCATTGTAAATTGATGCTTGATGCAGATGATTGTATGATTTTTATATATATAGGTTTCTTGTTCGATTAAAGATGTAGCAGAAGACTTTCGATTGGATGTATGTTGACAGTTTTTCTCTTATTCTGTTGGCCGGCCATGAAAATTAGATGAAGCAGGTTTTTCCCCAGAAAAAGTTTTTTCAGGAGCAAGTTTCCTTTTCTTGGATGTATTTCATAGAAAACTATATGTGCCAGCATACAAGTGATCTTGTTAACAGAAACTGCATTCTTCAGTTGCTTTTGAGCAGTTGTGTGATGATCCCATAAGAGTTTCACTTTCACTCACTGTAAAAAGTATATGCTTTTATAGTTATCCCCAGAATTTTGGAGAATATCAAGACAAAGAAATTTGTTTTGGTACATGGTGAGGGATTCGGAGCTTGGTGTTGGTATAAAAACATTGCTCTGCTTGAGGAATCTGGACTAGTTCCAATTGCGGTGGATCTAACAGGGTCTGGTATCGATCTCACCGATATAAACAATGTAGCCACTCTGACAGAGTACTCAAAGCCATTGATTGATTTTCTAGAGAAATTAGCGGAGGATGAAAAGGTAAGAATAGTTGAGAAGCATATAGCAATTTTAGTTAGTGGTAGTGTCATTTGTTAACTGAACAAGTGGTGTCTGTATGTTTGCAGGTAATATTGGTGGGTCATAGCAGTGGAGGTGCGTGCATTTCTTATGCTTTAGAGCATTTTCCTGATAAGATATCAAAAGCAGTGTACGTGTGTGCTACAATGATATCTGATGGGCAGAGAGCTTTTGATGTGTTTGCTGAAGAGGTGTGATGAAATGAAACTTGTTAAGAATTGCAGGAGTAGACTTTGTTTACAATGATATGCATGCATTTTCAATAAGGACGAGGGTCTGTGAATGGATTTTCAATTTGTTTCATGGGTTGATGTAATTCTTTGGTTGCAGCTTGGTTCCGCACAACTTTTTTCATCCGACTCAAAGTCTCTAATTTATGGGAATGGCAAAGACAAGCCTCCAACGGGATTCGTGTTTGAGAAGCAGCATATGCATGGGTTATATTTTAATCAAACTCCTGCAAAGGTAGGGTGGCAAGCAGGCGTAAGCAGGGTTCTCCTTCTGTTGCGGAATTGCATATTTAGGAAGGTCTTATTGGTTGTTGTTTGACTTGCAGGATGTTGCTCTGGCAATGGTTTCCATGAGAGGCATCCCTCTTGGTCCTATGATGGAGAAAATGTCATTATCAGCAGAGAAATACGGAAATGGGCGTCGGTTCTACATCCAAACGCTGGATGATCGCGCGCTTTCACCAGATGTGCAAGAAAAGCTTGTGAGGGATAATCCACCTCAAGGAGTGTTCAAGATCAAAGGCAGTGACCATTGCCCTTTCTTCTCAAAGCCTCAATCATTGCATAAAATTTTGATTGAAATTGCACAAATTCCATAGTGTTGTGTCAAACACTTTCATTCTTGACATGCAAATTCTTGCTCTCTAATAATTTGTATACCTTCTGAAATCTTTAAAATTTTTTTTCATTAGATAAAGTACGTACATACATTGAAGCGGTTGGAAATAAGAGAGATGGCGTTGAACTCATAATACATTTTCTGTCCAAGGTTACAAGTTTCTTTCAATCAGGCGAAATGAATGGGGGAAATTTTTAATTTCTTTTGAGTTGTTAGACTCAGGCATCATTGACAGGAAAATAAATTTAAAATATTTTTTTTTATTTGATACGAATTTTTTTTAATAATTTTCTTTAAATTTTGTTCTTCCTTTGAATTAGAAATTAAATAAGTTATTACTAAAATGATCATAAATTTACAAAAAAAAAAAATAATATATCCATCTTTTTATACAGAATATCACATTCTTTTTTGAAAGGTATTACAGAAATTCACATTAAACTATTACAAATATTTTAATCTAAACACATTTTTATTTGTTACATCTTTTCATAAAACAAAAAATATTATAAAAAAATAAATTCAACATTCTACCACAACCTTCTATATAATTACAAAAAAACCGTCTCTCTTGTTTATATACCAAGAACTGGTTCTTTCGTCTATATAATTGAAAAATAATTAAAATATGTACGAGGGAAGGGCAGTCAGCATTGGCAAATAATCCCAATATCCAAATAATTCATCAAAATGTTCCCAATACCCAAAAAATTACCTACAACTACAAGACTAGACTAGAGTAACGACATAATCATTGCTTGCAAACACTTCCCATCTTCTCTTCTCTTTCCATCCGTTCTCTTGGACAGGTCAGTTCAGTTCATCTTCAATATTAGCCTTTTCTTCTTTGAATTTCCTCTTTTAATTCCTTAATTATCCACTCGTTCATATGCTAATAATCCTCCTCCACACACTCCACAAATCTCTTTGCTTGCTATTATGCATATGACAGTTCAATAGATGCGTCAAAAACTGATGCTCTCGGTCTCGGATCCGCTCTTGATGTGTTTTCTAAAGTCCAAGATGTAATTTTTCTGTTTTATGGTGAAAAGGGTTTTGGCTTTAAGGTCTACCACACCTCTATCTCTGTGTGTGTGTGTTACATGCCTTATCTTCCCAAGTAAATGGATTTGTTGGTGTATATGTGTTATTCTTCGACGATTGTACATGTGACAGTCAATCGATTTTCTTCATTGGCTTCCGATGTATGAGAAAAAATTTCTTTTTTTGCTAAGGCTAGATCCTCTGTACAGTAGGCGTGCGAGAAAACGCTTTGGATGCCCATATGCTTTTTATGTGCAGAAGACTCCTGTTTGTGCTTCATAATTTTGTTTTGAATTCATGTTTTCTTACGCGGATCAGAATTTTGAATTCTGTTTTGCAGTATCTGGGTGCCCTTGTACTTGGATATGTTCAATTCAATGTGTATCTTTGTCATTTTTGTTGCAGATAAAGTTAATTTCATCAAATGGGGGGAAGCGCAGTTGATGATGATTGGGAGTTTCCTTCACCTTCCAGTGAGGTTAGAACTATAGTTTTGGTTGGACGAACAGGTAATGGGAAGAGTGCAACAGGCAATAGTATCCTTCGAAGAAGGGCATTCAAGTCAATGTCTAGCTCTGCTGGTGTTACTAGTACTTGTGAGCTGCAGAGGACTATACTGGAAGAAGGGCAGATTCTTAATGTGATTGACACTCCGGGTACAATATGCCACTTATTTAGATTTCTATGTGATTGTGTTTTCTTATTTAGCACAATGCGTCCCATCTCATACAAATTGCCTTTCCAGGACTGTTTGATTTTTCTGCTGAACCTGAATTTATTGGGAAGGAGATTGTTAAATGCATCAATATGGCCAAGGATGGTATCCATGCTGTTCTTGTAGTCCTGTCCGTCAGATCTCGCTTTTCAAGAGAAGAGGAAGCTGCTGTACAAAGCTTGCATAAATTCTTTGGTAGCAAAATTAGTGACTATATGATTGTTGTTTTCACTGGTGGTGATGACCTTGAAGAAAATGATGAGACTCTGGATGATTACTTGGGTCGTGATTGCCCTGAGCCTTTGAAGGTAAAGCATGTTGATCGCAACTGCTTCTATTTTCAGGCTAAAGACTCTTGATCATGCTAGGATTCTAATGCATTGCCTCCCTCCGCTACTCCCTCCTGTAAATGTGGATTTCCGAAATGAGTGGCAGTGTTTTCCCCTTTTCTTTTCTCTTCTTTTCATTTCGCAGCGTCTTCTTTTCGAGGAATGTTCTCTTATAACGAATTGTTTCTGATTTTGACATAGGAAACTCTTGAAATGTGTGGGAATAGGTATGTTCTCTTTAATAACAAGACAAAAGAGGAAGCCAAGAAATCCGAACAACTTAAGCAGCTTCTTTCCCTGTAAATTCAGTTGTAGATAAAAATGGTGGGAGACCATATACAGATGAGCTATTCGTTGAACTGAAGGTGAGTGTTTTCATTTATAATCACTTTGTTGCTGTCTTGCATAAAATGTTTATGATGATACTAAAGCTTATGATACCTATTTTAATCTTCAACAGAGGGAGCAAACAAACTGCGTGATCAAACAGCTGAAGTTAATTCCTTGGAGGGCTACTCCAAACAGGAGATATCTGAACTGAAGGAGCAGTTCCATAAGTCATACGAAGAGCAGCTCAAGAGAATAACGGAGATGGTACTTTTGTTCGTTCTCCATACTATATGTCTCCGCCCACCTGCATTCACACTTACTATTATGCTCTTGACATGAAAGGAACCTCCACCTGATGACATCCATTATGTGAAATTTGTTGCATATAGTTGTGACACAGTTTTCCTTTTTGAAATATGCCATCATATAGGTTGAGTCAAAGCTCAAAGAAACCACTCAGGCTTGAAATGCAACTAGCAGAGGAGCAGACTGCTCGACTCAAGGCAGAAGCAATGGCACAGGCTGCTCAGATGAAATCAAATGATGAAATACGTAAGCTGAGAGAGCATTTAGAGAGAGCTCAGAGGGAGACTGAGGAGCTGCGGAAACGAGCTGAAAGTGGCAGATGTGCTATTTTGTAAATAAACACATACTGACTTGTATGATGTTGTTTGAGATCTACTTACAAACTAAACGATGTTTATACTTTTGCACGTCTACTGTTGGGGTGGAAAGGTGCTACAGGTGTGGTTGAGTTTCTGTTTGTATATGAGTGTAGTGCTTCTGATCTCTCCGTTTGGAATTTCCTTTGGTTGAACTTGTAGTTGATTAGGTAAAAAGTTAGGCCATTCTAAGTCTAGGATGGGGTAGGAATTGAATGGAAAATGTTGAAGAGTATTGTATAGCAAAGCAAACATTATTAGGATTGTCACGAGGCTAGGTTAGTCCCAGCCCCCAGGCATTGATTTCTAGGACCAGCTCAAAACAAAACTACTCCGATTTTAAACGGGTTTGGGTCGAATCAAATTATTTTTTAATTGGTTAAATTCAATCATAAGTTGGGTCATACCAAACCAACTCACTGTGCATTTTGAGTTGAGCTGTTAAAATGAATTCTTTTAGTAAATAGAAAAAAAAAAAATGGGGCCATATTGAAGTGAATTAGAAATTTTAATATAGCTCTGATGTAAATTATATGTTTTTTCTTTTAGAAACAAGTGAATCACAATAGATTTTCTACTTTATTGCAGGAATAAGCTAATTTCAACTTAAAATCTGAGAAATTACAATAACTTCCTTAAATAAATTGTTAAATCTAACAATTAGTATTTAATTAAAATGATCCTAATTGCAATTGAAGATCCTTCGGATGTATATAGATATATTCATATTATTTACTAAGAAAGATGAGAGATGGCTAAAATAATTATGATGATTGAACAAAATGTAGATTGCAAATAAATAATCATATTTTTTAATAAATAATTTGTTAAATCCCTAAATTGCCCTCCGAAATTCATACAACGAAGCAAATGGGCATCAACAAAGTATGTATATGTATATATAGTGAAGAGAAACCCTAAACCTTCCCCAACATAGAAAGACACGTCACTCAGTTCCACACTCTGCCTCAAGAGAAGAGAAGAGAAGAGAAGAGAAGAGAGCCCACGGCTTCGGCTTCGGCTTCTTTGTAAACCCTTGAATTGATCTATCGTTGCTAATTTTCTGATGATTTAACAAAGACTTGGTTTTGCAGGCATTTTTGGGTTGAAGACTGAAAAATCTGATCTTGAGAAGCCATGGCTCTGGTCAGTTTGCCTCTTTTTTCTGGTTGTCCTTTTTTCTGCTTTTGCAGATTTTTCCGTTGTGTCCTTGAGATCTGTAAAGCATTCAACATTTTATTGGTTGATCTGGAAACTTTATCTGTTTCTGATTCATAATGGCTAATCTACAAATCTTGGTTTTGCTTTGCTTGTTTTTAACATTTGAAGATTTTCCTTTTCGCGGTATTGGAAAATGCACTACTGCTGGTTTAACTATTGTGTGATACTCCGATTTTGCATCGTGTTACACTCCTTTTTGGTTTTCTTTTTATATTACTGACACTGTTATTTTTTATGGACTAAGCATGTGAGTGGATGAGTCATGGTGAGAAACCATCCCTTACGTTTTATAGGATATGGGTGTGATTTGTACTTTGACGTCCAAAACTTATTATCGGGAAAAGTTAATCAGTCATTACATGGCTAGCTTATTCCGTCACTGTACTAGGAGATGTCACCAGTCTTAAGTGCAAAGATTTTCTTCTTCTTGTCGCTAGGAAATTGTTGGACATAGTCAAGCATATTTTTTTTGCATGCTTTGGTTAAGTATTTGTCTATCTGCCCTCTTTATGGTATAATCTAGGCTGTGACCTTATTTCTCTTCTATACAGGTTTTGCATGCCTCTAGTACAAACAAGAATGCCTTTAAGGCACTTATTGCTGCAGAATATAGTGGTGTAAAGGTTGAACTGACAAAGGATTTTGAGATGGGAGTATCTAATAAGACACCAGAATTCCTCAAGATGAATCCTATAGGAAAGGTATGAAATATGTTTAAGAAAATTTCCGCATCATGTTAAATATTGCTTGTTTTCCTGATCCTCGAGTTCTTTCTGTAGGTTCCTGTTCTTGAAAACACCTGATGGCCCAATATTTGAAAGCAATGCAATTGCACGCTATGGTACCAACACTTGTGGTTAATTTTGTTTCTTATTCTGTATAGCAGTTTGATCTGACATATTTACTTTATGCAGTGGCTCGACTGAAGCCTGATAACCCCCTTTATGGCTCATCCTTGATTGAGTATGTAAGTATTTGATGTTTGGTAGTTATGGAGGAAAATTCATGTCTTATATTTTTTATTCTATGAATAAAATTCAGAAGTCTAGTCTTAGTTTTTGGTGCATTATCTTATTCTTCTTTTGTTTATTGAATTTGCAGGGGCACATTGAGCAATGGATGGACTTTTCCGCTACTGAGATTGATATTAATATAGCGCGCTGGTTGTACCCACGACTTGGTTATGGTCTTTATTTCCCCCCTGTATGTCAAGCTTGTGACCATAATTCTGCTTTTATATGCATCATCTCCGGTTCACTAAAACTTCAAACCATGGGAACTGCTGCTCACTCACTTATCCCTCTTGTGCAGGCTGAGGAGGCTGGAATTGCCGCATTAAAGAGAGCTCTGGAAGCGTTGAACACCCATCTTGCTTCTAACACCTACTTGGTTGGACATGGAGTCACCCTTGCTGACATCGTTATGACATGTAATCTGAGTATCGGATTTAAGGCAATCATGACCAAGAGCTTAACCTCACAATTCCCACACGTAGAGAGGTACTTTTGGACTATGGTCAATCAGCCAAATTTCAAGAAGATATTGGGTGATATTAAGCAAGCAGAATCAATCCCGCCTGTTGCATCCAAAAAACCTGCACAGGCAAAAGAACCTGCAAAACCCAAGCCAAAGGAGGAACCAAAGAAGGAGGTCAAGAAAGAAGAAGTGAAGCCCAAAGAAGTAGCAGAGGAAGAAGAAGCCCCCAAGCCAAAATCAAAGAATCCTTTGGATCTTTTGCCTCCAAGTAAGATGATACTAGATGAATGGAAGAGGCTCTACTCTAACACCAAGACCAACTTCCGTGAGGTTGCCATCAAAGGTAATCACTTGCAACGAATCAGATTCTGTAGAATTGCTTGCTGATCAACCGAACTGAAATAATTTTGGTGCCTCCACTTTTACAGATTTTGTTATTCTGTAAACACTTTCTGTAGTTATTTGATGCAATATCATCTGGTGAAAGATCAGGAACAACATGATATGCATTTCTCATGATTAGGCTATGGTCACTCTGCTGTATGTTTGGTTTATTAACGGTACAAGTTTTTATTTACTCGTGAGGCTAATGTTTTCTGTTATCTGCAGGATTTTGGGACATGTATGATCCTGAGGGATACTCTCTTTGGTTCTGCAATTACAAATACAATGATGAAAACACAGTCTCATTTGTTACTTTGAACAAGGTGAGTGGTTTTCTGCAACGAATGGATTTGGCACGTAAGTATGCATTTGGTAAGATGTTGGTTATTGGTTCTGAGGCCCCATATAAGGTGAAAGGGCTGTGGCTCTTCCGAGGGACAGAAATACCTCAGTTTGTGCTGGATGAGTGTTACGATATGGAGCTATATGATTGGACTAAGGTAGATATCAGTGATGAAGCACAGAAGGAGCGTGTCAATCAGATGATTGAAGATGCTGAGCCTTTTGAGGGCGAGGCACTCTTGGATGCCAAGTGCTTCAAGTGAAGATACAGATTTCATTAGAAACGGGTTCCCATAGTATTAAGGGTTATCAATTCCTGAATTATCCCTTCACTTGATCCATCAAGAATTATGTGTTGCCATTTCAGTTTTGTAGTGTGTTCTAAAATTTAATTTTTTTCTACTGGTCACAGTGCCTGGTATATCAGAGTTCCAAAACACTTTCGGATTACATGTTAATTTCTGTAAAAGTTTTTTAGCTGCCATTGGTGGTTCTAAAGAAAACCCAAGCTGTGAGCTGTAAGCTATCACATGCTACTCGCAAGTTGTGAACTATAGTTTGATGATATGTACTTGAGCACATGGTCGAAGAAGCCCTGAAGTGCGCAGAGATGTGCCTGATGTGGCTATTATGTTTATACTCCCAATTATGCAGCTTGACTGCAGTACGTTTCCTTTTGGACCCTCAGCAATCGTAGATTCTTGTTCATTTTCTTGGCACGTATGGTGTTCAACACTGGTGGAAATTGGAGTTGTTTACATGATGTGCAATGGGTTCTTGTAGTTGAAACATACATCGTGTTTTCTTAACACGACAAATATGACTAGTAAGGAGTACATTATTGAAATAAAAGACTCATAACTGACAAATAGCAAAATCTTCTAAGAAAATATATGATGTTTGTTTAGGTCGGTGCTGTACTGGGAAGCTTTACGTGCCTAGACCTCGGGCTTCAATTGTCGACTTTTTGGCTTCTGTTGAAGTCTATCTTTTTTCTTTTATCCCTGTCTGTTTTAAGCATGTCCCATGTTGATTCTGATTTATACACATTTGTGATGATGCAAGCAGTTGCTTTCTTAAACAAAACCAGCTTTTCAAGGGAGCAGCCTGTGGCCTCGTCTTGATTTTTATCTATATTCAGTGCCTCCATATAGGTGAATAAATGTGTTCCTTTTCTTTTTTTTTTTGCCCCTCAACTTAGTGGGAAGAAGTCGTCTGTGTTTTCTTGAATTTATCAGACTTGTATGTAATTGAATATGTGGATATATTCCAATGTTGATGAGTTGGGAGTTTAGTCCATGAATGAATGTTGATAAATGCTTGGCAACTAATCTCAACCGTCCCACTCCCAAATCTGAGCATTCAGGGGCAGTAGAGGGACTTGTTTTCTAGGGAAGGGTGAGATGTTTTAATTCACTGTTGGCCGCAAAGGGAACCAATCACTTTCTCATTTTTCCGTTTTCTGCCCCAAAATGCCACTTTTTGCTGCTGCTTTTTTTCCCCCATATATATGTGTAGTTGGTTTTTGGCAAAGCTAGGTAATGGTGGTGGGGTAAATATAAATATCCATATTCAATACATGCACGAAATTATGGCATGATTTACTACAATGAGACGCTATACAGGTGAATCGATTTACTCCTCCTCAACTACCACCTAATAATAATTAACCCTCTGCGTGCCCTCCATAAAAGATAACCACCCCCTCAAGTCTCAGTCTCAGTCTCAGTCTCAGTCTCGACCCTAACACTCTCACACACAAGAAATTCATTTTCTTGAGAATGGCTGATAACAAGTCGAGTTTTTGTGGGCTTTGTTTGATTCTTTTGGTGTTAAGTGCAAATAATACAAGTCTTGGAAGGGGTCAAGAAGATGCGTTTGCACCGGAAGGCAGTCAAAGGAGGAGAGAGTTGGTCCCGGCCATGTTCATTTTTGGTGACTCTCTCATAGACAATGGCAACAACAATAACTTGCCTTCTTTTGCAAAAGCCAACTATTTACCTTACGGCATTGATTTCAATGGTGGACCGACCGGACGCTTCTCCAATGGTTACACAATGGTTGATACCATTGGTACGTATGCCTTTGCATTCTTGATTTCCTGTATGCCTTTTCACGAACTACTTAAACTCTTTACTCTTTCATTCTTGATTTCCTGTACGTATGCCTTTGCACGAACCATTCCGTTTCTTTTTTGGGGACAAGAGAAAGATTATGGTAGCTAGCTAACAATACTAGTGAGATGCATTTGCATGCAGCCGAATTGCTTGGACTACCACTAATTCCGCCTACTCTGAGGCTTCTGGTGATCAAATGCGGTATGGAGTTAATTATGCCTCTGCTGCTGCTGGTATCCTTGACATTACAGGCAGAAACTTTGTAAGCATTCTACTTTAGTTGATGTGGTTAAAACTCGAATCACTATACCAAACTTTGCTGCATCAGCATACAATGCATGCTTCTACAATTTCTCATACAACATTCTTGCAAAATAAGAATTTCCATTAAATAGCAGTAAATTCCTTATCAACCTTTTTATAACCACACATAACAGTGTTTTCTGTCAAACTCGTCATCAGATGGTGATCAAGAGAATCGCTTTACTTCATTTTTACCAACAGTTTAAGTCTCTATTTAATTTAATTGCATAGCTCAATTTGAAGTGCAACTTTTTTAATTTTTCTTTACTGGTTGTGCACAGGTCAGTCGGATTCCGTTTAACCAGCAAATCAAAAACTTTGAGGACACTCTTGATCAAATCACAGACAGTCTTGGTGCACCAGACGTGGCACAGGCTCTAGCTAAGTGCATTTTCTTTGTTGGGATGGGCAGCAATGACTACCTCAACAATTATCTCATGCCAAATTATGACACAAAGTATCAGTATAATGCTCAACAATATGCAGATCTCTTGGTTCAGCAATACTCCCAGCAGCTCACTGTATGATTAATATACCACTAATTCCTGTAATGCATCCAATAACGTACATATTTTACATGATATTCTCTCTTTTTTTTTCCATCATAACAATATTGCAGAGGTTGTACAATCTTGGAGCTAGGAAATTTGTGATAGCAGGGCTGGGACTAATGGGTTGCATTCCAAGCATCCTTGCTCAGAGCAGCATGGTATATGCTCAGAAGAAGTTAACCAACTTGTTCTTCCATTTAATACAAATACTAAGGCTATGATCAACAATCTTAGTGCTAATCTTCCGGGCGCTAGATTTTCTTACATCGACATCCGAAATATGTTTCGAGATCTCCTTGCCAATGCTGGATCATATGGTAGGTACCTAAAGTTTTCTCTATGTTCTCTACTTCTGAAAATTTGAACACAGTCATTTCTTTTTATTGTAAACTTATACAGGATTTAGTGTGTTAAACCGAGGCTGTTGTGGCATTGGGAGGAACAGAGGGCAGATCACTTGTCTTCCATTCCAGACACCATGTCCAGAGAGGAATCAGTACATATTCTGGGATGCATTCCACCCAACAGAAGCTGTAAATGTCTTGTTTGGACAGAAAGCTTTCCACGGAAACACTGAAGTTGTTTACCCCATAAACATCGAGCAACTTGCCAATCTTTGATTTTGCTGTAAAATCTGGCAATCCTCAATCTTAATGTAATGTACCACCCTCCTTTCTTGTGATCTGCTGCTAAGTTCATTAGACTGTCTGGAATCAACTTGTGGGGCGAAAAGTTGTAGGAAATTTCATCAATGGAACAGTAGTAAGTTATCACCTGTGCTAAACGTGTCCAACTAACTAGTGGAATTCTTCTAGCCGCTAATTTTAGCTAGTAAAGTGTGAGTTATTACTCAGAAGTTTCAGATCTTGAAATCAATTATACTTTTATGATGTAAAACAAAATTGAACCCTCCTTGTACCATATCTTTGGAGCAATCCATACACTGGAAGGAGACACATTTGATGATTACAAGACAAGGGAAAAATACTGCTAAAGATTTCACTAATGAAGTCCTTGGGAAATTTTTGTGGCGATTGTCCTTTACTTATTGATTCAACATTGCCTTAAAGATGATAACATAGTTGTGGTCCATTATTAACTCCATCAATGGCAAAGCTTACAGGTATTGAAAGAGTGAAAAATTTGGAGCCACTAGAACAAATAGGAATTACAAAAGAAAAAGTGAAAATTACAGACCGCTGATTTATGTTTGAAACCTAGAGCATGACTAACTGCTGTATGTTAATAGGATAAGCATATGATTTAGACTTAGAGCTGTATGCTTTCTTGGCAAGCAAAATGTTAGCAACTTCAGTGGGATGAAATGCATCCCAGAACAAGTACTTGCGACGATCATCGCATGGCGTCTGAAGAGGAAGGCATGTTATCTGCCCATTGTTTCTTCCCACCCCACAGCATCCCTTGTCCACCACTTCAAATCCTGTTCCATATATACAAGAACAAGCCATGGACATAGATTTCATCCAATAATATTTACTGTAACATTAAATGTATGTATTTTATATGTACCGTATGTTCTTGCATTTCGGACAAGGTCTTGGCTGCTTTGAAATGAATCCAGGTAAACAAATTTCGCCCCAGGAAGCTGACCCTTGTTAAATCGATCTACCAATCTTTTGAGGGCAGTGTTGAATAGGACAATAGCACTGTTGATCTCTTCATTGCACCTGCTGCCACTACCGTTATATCTGGCTAGCTGATAAGGTATGCACCCTATTTGTCCAACCCCAGTCACGATCACTTTTCGTGCTCCCAAGTTGTACAATTCCTATACATCCCGACATGCATC
This sequence comes from Sesamum angolense, assembly GCA_034509725.1. NCBI lineage: Eukaryota > Viridiplantae > Streptophyta > Magnoliopsida > Lamiales > Pedaliaceae > Sesamum > Sesamum angolense. The sequence continues at coordinate 13,068 of JACGWL010000759.1, forward strand.
ATCAAAATCACCTATTATAATTAATAGTAGTGTCAAAAAGTTACATACGTACTGTTAGTTGTCTAGAATAATCCTGGATAAGGGAAGCAGCATAAGCCTGTGGGGTGTATTGAGAACTAGTTGAATAGTAATCACGCATGAAATAATTGTTGAGATAGTCATTGCTTCCCAGTCCAGAGTAAAATATGCACTTGCTGAGATAGGTGCCAAGTGCATTAACATCTCCTCTGAAGTACCTCCTCAACTTCTGGACAGTGCTGCCAAAACTGTCGACCTGCTGGTTCATTGACATGTGATCCCCTGCCACATATACACATACTTAGATTCATCATCTTGTTAGTCCTGATCACAGGCATCATAAAGTTTCAGTTTTTTTCTTTTATAACAGCATCAGATATACGTTGAATGTACCAAATTGTTTCCAGTTTCATCTCTAATTCCAGAAGCTCCGATGCATAATTTGCTCCATGAAGTAATTCTCGCCCACGAGCTCTGGCATAGGGTGGAATGTAGTTTGGAAAGCCTAATAATTGAGCTGAAAAAAAGAACAGAGACATAAGCTATAAGTACACCAGGTCGACCTCAGACTTAAATCAATCTACTACTACTGTTAACCACGATATTCGTGATGATCGACACAAAGAAATAAGTTAAGGAAAACATAATAATGCAAATCAAAATAAGTATCAAGAACTGTTAACACCTAAGATATCAACAAAAGTACGGCCATTGGTGAAACGTCCAGTGGCGCCCTGGGGAAAATCTATGCCATAAGGCATGTAATTTGCCCTGGCCAGAGTGAGGATACCATTGTTGTTGCCATTGTCAACTAAAGAATCCCCGAATATGAAAAGGCATGGCACTTGAAGATTAGGCTGTGAAAAGGCCGTTCTTGCTGTAAAACACCACAAACTGACAACAGCCAACAATACAAATACACTGGAATTTCCCATTGTACTCGTAGTAATTTGTTTGTTTCATGGGTTATCACCACTAGCATGGGGGGTTTTTATAGTGTGTTTCTTGACACTTTTTTAACTGATGAAAGAAAATGGGTCCGTGAAAGAAAAAGATAAAGTCTTTTGAGCTGTAATTCACGAATGATTTTTGAGTTAGCATTTATATATATATACCAAAACAGCGGTGAGAAGAGCTTATATCTCGTGATTATAACTTCAACTTGAGTCTTGAGGGCTACCTCCATGTTGATCTTCTCTCACTTCTTTCTTTTCTTCTTTTTTCAGTGACAATAGTTTGAACCGGAATTTGGTGTTCGGCTAATGGACAACTGATTTTGCTCATTATGGAACCAAACTTCATGTTTGGCGTAAATTGTAAATAGGATGTTGAGTCATTATTAATCTCATTATCAGATTCTCATCTTTCATTATATATATATATATATATATATATTGTTTGGTTTGACTGTAATATGTCTTGTGATAATATAATTTGGTGTATGATTGAAGGTACCACGTAATAAGCACGACTAAATACAAAAAGATCATTAAGAGTATCTTTTTTAAGTTATTTTATTTTAATATTGTAGGTCCTAAATATTTACGTACAAATGGAAAAAACCTCTCATTATTTATTTAAATATAATTTTTAAAATAAAACTTATTTTGGAATATTCTCTTTCCACATTCATATAAAACATAAGTTTAAAATAGGCATTTAATACAAAAAAAAAAGAGCGAATGTTTATTTTTTTCATTAAAAGTTATAAGAATATGATGAAAATTCTATTTCTTGAAATTTAATATCAGAATTTAAATATTTTTCAAAAAACCAAGAGAAATGAAGTAATCTTTTATTATTAAATTAATATAAAAGGATAGAGAAGTAGACGGAAGATAAAGTGGGAGGGCATTTAAAAACAAAAAATTTAATAGTCGATGTGATAATGTATCGCATCTCTTAGGTGGAATACACAATCTTATAAATTAGTATCAATAAGGTCGAGTCCAATATTATTATCAGATTCTAGTATCACGAATTAAATGTGTGATTACTAATTATGCATGATACAAAATCCTATCATGCATAATCGTGTGAACCAAATAAGCTCTTGGCCCTGTTTATTTGGAGTAATGGAATTTATGTGATACAAATAATTTTGGAATAACTGTTGAAATTGTGTTAAAAGTGATTATATTAAGTGAACCCAATTTTATGTTTACTAGTATTGTTTACTTTTGACTATAATTTGAGATTAAATTATGAATCAATTGTAATATTGAATTATTAATTATTAATATAAAATAAAGAAAAGTAATTAATCAATAAAATTATAAAATTAATTTTTCTTCTCAATCTATTTTTCTCATATCAAATAATGGGAAGTATTTAAAATTTACATAGAGTTTTTGAATGTAAATAAATAAAAACTTAATATCATATCTTATCACTTGAGAAAGTATTGTTTGAAGTGATTTAATTTCTTTCATTATATATAATCTCCTCATTGTTAATTATTCTTCCTTATGCACACTTACACTAACTCTCTCTCTCTCTCTCTCTCTCTCTCTCTCTCTCTCTCTCTCTCTCTCTCTCTCTCTCTCTATATATATATATATATATATATATATATATATATATATATATATACTAATTAAAAATTGGACCTAAGGGCGTGCATTTCAAACGGCTGGAACATTGATTGATTTCGCCCTGAAAATAGTAATTTGCAAAATTACAAAGGTTGGGAAGTAATTTATTAAAAAAAAAAAGGCCTAATACGTCGGGTGTCTGCATTTAACCCTATAAATTAATTAAATACAAAATAATTCTTTTGAATTTGAGTGTATAAATAATTGTATTGATAATTAGCAAAAGTTAATAAATTAACTAATTTTAAATTAACGGTAATAAGCATTTTTGTATATTAAAATTTTACCCACTGGTACTTTAAAGTATAGGCTCTACCCAATTCAAAAAAATTATCACCATAGATATGTGTCAAGTTTGGATCTAATGTACAATACGGATACGAGTCATAACTATAAAAATGGGTTTGGGTTTGGGTCTGGGTCTAGGTCTAGGTATAGGTATTGCATACTAATTGACAGGTCTAACATGTTGGAACTAAAGTTGAGTTAAGGGGTAAAATAGAGTTATTACATGAAAAGACAAAAAAAAAAACCTCACTAACTCCAAAATTATCTTACTTGTCATTTGGGTACTAAAACAATAGGTTCAACGACCAATTGCAACATTTTTGTCATTAAAAATATCTCTAGTATATTAATGCACAAACACAAGTTTATAAATTTATTGTAATTTAAAAACTAACATTGATCTTAATCCAATATTAATTTATTAACATCATAAATGAATAAAAATTGAAGTCAAATTGATTGATTTATTTAACTATAGAGGGCATTGAGGTGAATATAGCATATTATTAATAGTCAAGAGCATTTCTTGTTCATTTTTATTTATTTAAAGGATTATCACAATAATAGGTAATATTGGGGTTTGGTGAGATTTCTTCTTAAATGGAAAACAATCTCCTTAAAAGTAGATATCTAAATCTTAGGTAGAGAAAAGAATTCTAACTAGCTAGGAATCTCCTTAATTAATTACCATTACCAGGAATGTATATAGACAACTATAATATTTGGGTAACGAAATCAGAAAGAAATATTCTTTTTAATTGTATAATAATGAAAATATTCCTTTTGGTATAGATACCAATACCATACCAAACTTGTAAAGGAAATGATTTAATTTCGAGTTTAATTACTAAAAAGAAAAATGCGTACGTATTAGTATTAGTATTGGTATTGGAAAACCAGCATTAAATATTCCTTTCCAATTCCCAGCTATAAAAAGACTCGTGTTGCCCTCCCAAGCAAATATCATCATACTATTATATTAAACAGAAGAAGAAAAGATGAAGAATTGTTCAATGATGAGGATGCTATGTCTATGCGCAATAGTTCTGCTAGCTCTTTCTATTCCATCTCTAGGTAAACTAATCAATCACCCCATGCATCTCTATACACTTTTCTTATTTATTTGTATAGAAATATAATAGATGTTTTCGATTTGGTTTGGTTTCTGTAGGGCAAGTAAAGAAATTATGCCCGATAACCCCTATTCCAAGGAAAGGCGCATGTGGATCGACGGGACTACAAGACTGCGTTTTAAGCGTTTTCGCCATATATCCAGCAAGTAAGATGCCCCAAAGTATCAAATGTGTGGATGTTGGGGCTAACAAGAGCCAATGCACTGCTCAAATTGTTTGCTGAAAACTGATCATGTTCACATTTTTGTAGTATGCCATGCCGCCTACCTCTTTTAATTTAATAATAAATAAATTCACATTTTTCTCGCAAATATATTTCAAATGCGCAATTAACATATACTATCAATAAATTAAATGCCATGGATCTAATCGTGAGTTGGCAATATATAATTAACATTGCACAAAATCAACCATCCCCTAACACCTAGCACATATTCTTGCTCCAATAATTACATGGCTTGGAAATTGGAATACTCCATAAAATAAAATGCCTTCTCCCTTGTTCTTCTCTCAAGTAAATAAAACATATAAACAATAAATCACATTTCTTAGAAAAAAGAAAAAAAGCAACCTAATTATACAATCGGCATGACAAATAAATTGGTGTAGTTGTGCTAAAATAACGGTATCACTTTTGTAAAAAGAAAAAGAAAAAAAGTAATTACAAATCATATTTAAAATTATCTAAGTAGGCATATATATAGATGAAAAATTGATACCGCAGTATAAGTAACAACTATTTGTGAGTATAAATGAAATTTTCTTTTTATTAGTATTAGCTATTGTGGCACGTCATTTCTGCGTGCATATATTTTTTACATACTTTAACATATATTAAAAATAATATTATAAATAAAAATAAAATATATGAATCAATGCATTACATTAAAAATAAAAAAGATGAAAGAAAGAAAAAACTAATTTATTAATTAATTTAAAATTTAAAAAGTTAAATAAGTTAATTATGTTATAGGTTGAATGACACTTTTGACTTCACAAAAGTTGGTATGGCGGTGCCATTAACCGATATTTGTGAGCGCGGAATGCCTTTCCTTTTCATATAACTAGCCGTGCTGCACGTCGTCCCTACGTGCATATAATAAATAAGTTTTCACAATTTAAAATATATTATATAAGAGTAAAATATATAAACCAATATATTAAATTTAAAAAAGAAAGAAAGAAAGAAAGAAATAAAAGAAAAGAAAATAATTTATTAGTTAAAATAAAATATTAAAACTTGAATAAGTTAGTTATTTATATCTATATATATACTATTATAAAGAAAATACTCTTATAGATACAAAGTGGTAGTTCTCATACCATTACACCAAATTATTTTAATATCAAAAATACCCTTCAACTTCTCAACCCATGTTAAATCAACCACTCAATTAAGTTCGTTTACAAAATTAATGTCATGCAATTACATGAACTCAAAAATTAATTTACTCCTATTTTATTTAAGTTTATTGTTAATTAAAATTAAAAAAATATATTAGTATTTATTTTGCATGTATATATAATAATCATTTCAATATAATATATATTGTAGAAAGAGTCAATTTTTTATTTAATTTAGTAAAATATGTATTGATAATTAATGTAGTAAAAACAGTTACTATACAGTTTTTGTATGTGAGGTTGTAAGAAAATGACAAATTTTAATATAACGGAATAAATTATGATCTTTAATAAAATAAAAGTATTATTAAAAATTACGTGCGCAGATACTGCGTGCCACTGTATCCAGTTATTGTAAAGAGAAGAGGGTTTATTCTCTCAAAATGGTAGTTCTCATACCATTACACTAAAATTTTTAAATACCAAAAATGTCCTTTCATTAGTACAACATATTTAACTTCCCAATGAATTGACTACTCAATCACTTCACTTAAGAAAAAATTAATTTCATAAAATTACTACATTCACAAATTTAATTTACTCAGATTTGTTTTATTTTTTTTGTTGGTTAATTAGACACATTAAATTAGTATTAATTTTGTATGTAAATATATATATTATACAAAGTTTTAATTTTTAATTTAATTATAGTAAAAAAAAATATAATGTATTAACAATTAATGCGTTAAAAGAGGTTATCACCAGTTTTTGTATATGAAGTTGCAAGACAATGACAAACTTTAATTACATAAAATTAGTATAAAATTTAGTAATATTACGCGCAGAGGTACTACGTGCCATAAGGGAAAAACATAAGGATATTTTTGGAAAATTCAAAAAATTGATATTGCGGTGTAAATAAACACTATTTGTGAGTAAACATAACCTTTTTTTTATATATAGTATATACAAACTCTCCATAATTTTATTTTATCTGAACATTTCAAAAATATATTTTTAAAATTTTAATAACTTAAAAGCTCCAAAAATATTTCATAAATTGCATGAGCTTATAATAATCTATACTAATATAAAAATGAAATAGGCTCCATACTCACAATCGGTGGTTAGTGACACCGCCGCACCAATTTTTTTAAAGTCAAAAATGCCCCTCAAATAATAAAATAACTAACTCATTCCACTTTCTAAATTATACATTAACTAGTAGATTAATTTTCTTTTTTAGTGTCATGTAGTGATTTGTATATTTTTGCTCTTATTTATAATATATTTTAAAATATAAAAAATTATTTATTATATACATGCAAGAATGACATATGACAAGAGCTAGTTTTAAATAAACTTAGCCAAACGCCCTCTATTTCGTCAATCATCATTTTCGGCACTAACATTAATGAGAGAAAGCATTTGGCTAAACGGTTAACAAGGGAAGAAAAGAGCTATCTTAACATTCTTGGCAGTTCACTTTTTCATTTTTTCTTCTCTTTCTCCCTTGTGCATGTAAATGAAATGAGAAAAAAATGTCACCTCTCCATAACCTCGCCTTAACGGTTAACAAGGGAAGAAAAAGAAAGCAAAGATGTAAATGACATACGGGTATGGATAGCCAGCCAGCTTGCTTTATTCTTCACAATTGGTTCGGTATAAGAAAAAGCAAATATTCAATGTTCTCTTGTAAGGAAACACCTGGGTTAAATCCGGTGGCAATGAAATAAAACACACCTGACACAGGACAGAAACTTAAATAAAAGGTATTTGCCAATACACAACAATTCAGCAACTGCAATACATCTGACAAAGGGATGGTTTATCTACAAAGCTATACTGATTCTACAGAGCTGCTATAACAAGATTTGAGCTCCGACAAGAGCTGTTGCTCAATAAACTGTTCAATAATAAGCAACCACCCAACAAGAATTGGAAGAATCAATTGTCAAAATTATCCATCTATTCTAGAATCTATAACTAGAGCCAGATGATGGAGGAGCAGGTGGCAATCGGTTAGGTGTGCGACGGCTGCCAGAGTTTGCCCCAGAGCTTATATCACCATTTTGGGCAGGGTCACTATACCGCCGACTGTGACCATTGGACCTTGAATCCCCATATGAATCAGGACCATTGGCAGCAGAATCAAATGCAGATCTCCAGTCATCGCTTGAGGATGGACCGGCAGCAGTTGGACTACTCTCTGTTCAATTTTATAAAGAAAATCCAAGTGCACATGAGAAATGGTACATTCAGAAATTTGGAAATAAAGCCCCTGTTATCATCACAAATGTAGGAAAATAATAAAAAATGAATTCAGCAATATATGGCCAAGTCTACCAAATTTCTCATACCCACGGAGCATAGCGAGAACTGAAAGGCTTTTCTCATTCTTCTGTTTGGTTCAGCCAAAGTGAGTAGTTGAAAAAGAATATCATTTCATTTGTCTCATACATTTTGAACCCTACATGCACTAGGTAAACTAACATGCATGCATATATAAATTATATATATATATATATAGTTACACATATTTTTAATAAAGGATGTGCAAGATGTCTTACATCACCACCAGGCTAAAAGGGTTCACAGAGATTATAAAATATAATGCATCATTAACCGCAAACATACATATCTACAAATCAATACAAAAATACTTTATCTATACTGAATTGAATATTTAAGTCATTTCTCACTCAGGCAATTTGCGATACCGCAACACCAAATTCTAGAATAACAACTATACCCTTAAATATTTATAATAATGCGAAACACATATGTAATATAAATTTATGCATATCACGCACAAGTTCACATCCATATAAAATATACATTTATAAATGTGATATAGTATACACATATAAACTTTATTAATAAGTTATGTATGGATCAATTATGGTAGTTTTATAATATAGAACATGGTGCTGTGATACTTAACATAATTACAGTGTTATAAACGTGCGTATTTTTACGAATTATATGAGGTTAAAAAAATGCTTAGCCAAAAATTTTCCCACTTAAACTCCCCTTCCCACAACTAAAAATCATAATGTCGCTTCAAGTTTAAAGACCAAATTTGTGTCGCTGTTCAAGTGAGCAAATCAGAAGAAAATGTTTCTCTAAATTCACATTTTTACTCAACTATTAGATGACACCAACCAAGTTTTGACTGCAAGGTATACAGCTCAAAAGTTGCAATATATGATGAATTATTCTCAGAAGAGAGTAGAAGATAAGATCACCTGCACCACCACCATTGGAGAAGCTGGAGGCTGCAGCTGCCCTATTGTCGTGAATACTTAATTGCCTAGTAAGCTTGGAAAGAAGAGAGGATTGTTTCTGGTAACGTTCTCTCCTGCCCTTCACATTCTGGTCCTCCAGGAGCAGCTCTTCTATTCTTCCCATGCTTTGTGCACTACGATTTCAGATAAGATGAAGCAACTTTACAATATGAGAGCAAGAATGAGAGATACATCACACACTTAGGTCCCGTTTACTTTGTGTATAGGGTAACAGGTGATACGATAAACCGGAATTAAATTTAGGATAAAAAAGCCAAAAATTAAACTATAGGCTGTTAACTTAGTTACATTGTGGTGTTTGGATAAATACGTATCTTTCTTTACTTTGAGTTATCATTTTAGGATTTAGGTTAATTTTACTCTATGAACCCCGAAGGCATAAGAAAAAGAACTTGACACAGGCAAGCTATTTTGCGGGGGGGGGGGGGGGGGGGGGGGGGGGGAACAGGGTGTAGGGGCAGCATTGGGGGGAGAAAGAAGACAAGGGTAGCCATTGTGAAAATATGGACAAAATGGTAATTTTAATCCCTTGTCCGATTGGGCTGAGTTGTTCGACATGAACAGTAGATTGAACGGGCCTTGGGATTAAAACCGTGCCCCCATAATGCAAACTAAACACCTTACTTTGCTCATTGCTGGATTGGCCGCTTATACAATCCAATCCAAGAAAGTAAACTGGGCTTTAGTGTATTGTTTAGATGCAGTTGACTGTTCAAGTAGATATAGTGGAATCGCTTGACAAATCAAGATCCTTTGGATATTCTATTATGTTTGTCACGAGTATTTCTTTCAGTCAATGAAACCTATACCGGTGCACAATTAGAGGCATAAAAGTGAAACTAACCTGATGGAACTGTACAATTTATTTAGCATGTCTTCTTTCGCCTTTTCTACTTGGCAGAGAACAACTGCCTGCAATCAAATACATCATACATGAAAATCTGGTTTCAGATAAACCAAACCAAAAGAATACCTTCTATTAAACCTGACCTTTGGGACATTGGCAGCAAGACTGTTAAGAACAGCTTCAACATAACCACGCACTTCATGAGCCATCCATCGCAGTTCTCTCGGGATCTGCAGGTCTTCTGGCCATGGTATCCTAAATGGGCAACCAGAAACAGACCATGTACGAGGGTTAACATGACAAGAAAATCAAGGGAAAAAGTCAATGTTAAAATAAAACTTTTTGGCACTTGAAAAATAAAACAATCCAAGCGTGTGAAACATGTTAAATTTCACAGCAACCAGAGAAATGAAATTTGTGAGGACATATAAATAAATTTCAAATTTGGAATGAAGTTTGTGAGTTACTTACAAGAGAACCATCAGAAAGACTTTGCCGTATTGGAGGACCGGATTCACCTTTCACTTGACCTCCTTTAGAACTTATTACATTTCTTAGTTTGTTCATCCACTCAATCTTTTCTGCCATACTCTCAGCCTTCAAGACAACAGCACTTTGGGCTGCAAACATCAGGGAATCCAAGTTAGATGTTTTAATGTAAATCAAAACAAAAATAAGGCTTTGCAATGAAAGAAGCATAAATTCGTAGAAGTACATTTAAGAACAGTCTTGTATTCAACCCTGCTAGTTATCTTGAACACAAGACTGGGTATTTTTCCCGCATCAGGACCATTTGCCTTTTTATCTTTTGAACTCTTTAATGGAGCTTCTTCAGCCTCCGAAACATCCTCCAGATTACATTCCTGATGATCTCAACCAGAGATCACAAAATTTAGGCATATCAAATCATATGAAAAACTTCAACAGGTAAGCATATATTGGATACGAGGCAAAACTGTTGCATCCTAAAACAACAAGCTGAAAATGCTACATACTAAAATACCAGTAAGTATCTAAGCTATAGTACATGCAAGAAAAAAGGTTCAAAGCTCTATAGGACACTGAAAAATGATGGGCACATTGCAGATGCTATTTCAACCATAAAATAGAACATTAAATGGCCTATCCATGAAAAAAGTGTGCACATTATCTACCTCCTGTATTAACAGAAAAATATTATTGAATCCGTAATATGCAGAAATGTTGAGTCAAAGAAACCAGATTGCACGTACTAATAAATACAAAACTAAGATTTTGATGAACTAGCCATAGCATTGTTAGTGAAGATGTAACAACGTAGAACCTAAGATTAAATTGTGAACCCCAAAGCAGTAGACATTTTGGTCCATGAGAGTGTTCATAATTATGCTAATTTCAGCTTTTCTCACCAGTCTTTCACTGGAGGGCATCTTAATGTTTTCTTTGCTGACTTCAGGATCAAGCAGAATCCATTTTAGTGAACGCTAAAACATGGCTTCTCTCTACTTGATTTGCATGATTTCCACTTAAACCAGTATCCTATGTCCATGCAATGTAATGTCTAGTAGGATTTGGCAGAGAGTGAATAAGAACATATTTCATTGATGCTTTTAGTCAGCCCGAGGTACTTTTCTTCAGTCTCCTGTTTCTTAAACATCCCTATCTTTCTCTGTAACACTAACACTGTAACAGAGCTGAAATTGCCTCACTCAATTTCATCCGCATCCACAAATAGTTCCAGCTTCCACATCGTGGAATCATAGAAAATTGTAATTCTCGTTTTCTCAATAATGCAACAGCATTCTATTCAACTGATAACTTGCATTAGTCAGATCTGGCTCAGATAACACGTAATGATACTATCAGATGCCATCAGCATTTAGTTACATAAATGAGTTCCTTGATTATATGAGTAAACCTTAAATAATGCATTTGAAGCATAGTTGTTAATAGCGCACGGTGCACCATGGCGCAAGGGTCCTTGGAGCCACGGCACAGCGCGTGCTATTTGAAGCACAGAGCACATGTACAGAAATACATAATATATTCCAGACATCAATAATACACAAATAATTAAATATTAATTAAATATAAACACTAGAAATTATTTTAATCATCATAAAGAAATTTGCAAAATAACAAGTCTTTGGTGTGGGGGGGGGGGGGGGGGGGGGGGAAAGCTGAATCAAAGGCTGGGCCTCTTTATCTACACTAGGCGAAGCCCAGTGTTTGAAGCCCAGTTTTTTTTTTTTTTCAAGCCCCAGCCCTCTTAAGAGAGACACGCTCCGCGCCATCCGTAAGCTCAGCGCCATTTTATAAAATGGCGTTGAGGTTGGCCATGGCGCGCCATTAACAACTATGATTTGAAGTCTTATTCATAGTGCGTACAGGCAGTATGTACCTCCAAAGCGATGACACCACGAAAATGTCGCTCTTCTTGTTTCTTGGTGTATCCAAGCTGCAGTAGAGGTCCAAGAAAATAAATGAATCAGCAAGGAGAAATAAGGTACCCTATGGCACAGTGGAAACCTCTAGATAATAAACAATAATTCACTTTTTGGCATCAACTTATTTAGCAACTCTTTTAATAACACAACTAGAAAAAATCCTCCAATCAACAATTAGAAAGAACTATCCACAAGTTTAACATTGGATAACAGAAGTAGCAAAATTTTAGGAATTTATATATCTTATTAGCTTCTAACAAGATCCCTAGGTATCAAAGAAATGAAAATAAAAGGACAATATACATAAAGGAGATGAAACGAGAAGCTCAGAAAATTTTCACATAGAAAAGGAAGCACCATCCACCGGACTAAACAGAACATGAAAAATTTGTCTTTCCAGTGATTTCTAAAAGTTTGGGCTACTCACTTTTCCTGTTTTGTCATTTAGAACAAACCATCTTCTATTCCACTCGTTAGAGTCGGCGCTTTTCTTCAATAAAAAACCTGTAGACAATGGCAGTTAATATCCAAACAGTACCAAATTAACCTGAAAGAAACAAGAATAGACAATTTCCTTATAACTCATCCATCAGGATATACAGAGAAAACCTTAAACAAGTCCAGAACAGCAAAAAATTCAGAAGTCAGAACAGGCTAAACTAGTCTTACAGAAGTGGCTTACATCAAGAAGCAAGAGAGAAAGGAAAACTCCTATATTAACACCTTCTACATAGAGTCTGTATAAATTACACAAACAGCTGGCATACTGTAATGCAATAGAAATACAAATTGGCAGCTTTGTTTTATGTCACTCCAAAACAAATTACTGTTATTTCGTTTCTTTTCCCTTCCCCACAAACAAAGTCCAGAGAATCCAAAGAGCTTAAGGAAACTATTTATTAATTAAAATATTGCAGTTAAAATGACCAGAGAATCCAAAGAGCTTAAGTACCAATTCTATGCAGTATACATCATTGTACGTTGTACAAAAAGACGAACGAGCTTAAGTACCAATTCTATGCGGTATACATCATTGTACGTTGTACAAAAAGACAAACTATGAAGAATTGATTTACCACGATATTATAATACGTCAGAGAAAATCAATAAAGGTTAACAGATAAAAAAAGAAGAACCTGTAGTTAGAGAAGGTAACAAAATAGAAACCCCAAGAGACAAAATATGACAAAGTCAACAGTTTTCATGGATTACATACCACCAAGCTCAATGTAGTACCAAATAAACTCCATATCAAATGACAGTTAGCCTTTAATCTTTAACTAAACCAGATCTCCTATATCAAGAGACAAAATATGACAAAGTCAATAAAATGACGATTGAGTGAGCTGTTTGCATGAACCTGCTGTTATTTCCCCTTCTGCCCCAGCAGTCTTCAAAACTGGTCCATCTTGCGCATCTTTTTCCTTATCTTGTTGACCAGATTTTTCATCCTTCATCGATTTTAAGCTCCCCCCACTCTGTTGACCCCCGGTTTGTGGACTAGTTGCCTGAATGGAGCACTTTAAAGACTTAGAGAGCAAAACATTTAACAAAAGGAAACTGTTGGTCAAATTTTTTATACATGCAATTATGCCATAATAAGATGTCATCAAATCTCTGAGAACTACAGGGTTTCAGTAACCAAAAGGGAGGGAGGGAGGGAGAGAGAGAAGATTCAAAAACATTGCGTACCCTATTTAGTATGGACTGCTCAGCATCATGTCCCTTTTTGGAAGATCGACCTTTTAGCTCCTCTTCACGACGCTGTCTATCCATCCTGGGAAAACCAACATATAAATGACAGAAAGAATATCCAGTAGGTATTAAAGCAAAGGAGAAAACCATGTGAATTGTGTTCCATCACACAAGCAGACAGGTGAACAAAAAAGATATACTGAATCAAAAGTAAGCTCCCTAATTAATATACTTTTCTCCCATCTCTCAAAAATTAAAAGAAAATCGATCAATATCAAAAGTGTGAAATTGTCTAAGAGTGGACCAGTTATTAAACTTACCTCCTCTGCACCAACCGGATAAAATGTTGGGGAGGAACAAACGCCCGTTCCATGTCAACAAGTGCAACCACCATGTTTTTGGCATCATTCTTGAAGCCTTCCAGGGCAGTTGTGGCAATAGCTACAACCTATATAAATAGCAGAAAGAAAATTCTATAAACATCACATGAAAAACAAATATACATACATATCATGTGATTGAATCCAAATCTCCATCATCTTGACCTCTCGCTTAAAAGGAGGATATCTTCCAAGGCCAGGTGTGGCCTTAGCAGCTGCTGAGACAATATCAACAAGCACTCGGTGCACCTGCTCAAGTTGTAGATGTTATAGACTAGCATATAAAACAGGAGAGCATACAGCACAAGCAAGAAGGATATATGCACTACATGAAAAGGATGAAAAAATCAGACAGGGACAATAAAACATGCAGACAAAACAATATAAGGGGTATAGAACATGTGCGAGGAGTAATTTCCTACACTAAAGCAAAACCTATTATAGATTTTTTGGGTAAAATAATATTTTACCATCCTAACTAAAGACCATTACACTTTGTCATATAGATTTTTTTGTGTCAACTTACCATTTCAACTTTATGAAATTTGCACTCTGCCATATATGACCCTTTTTTGATAGATTAGTTTGCTAGAAAAACATCACATGCACAGTGCATCTAAGATTTTACCCATACATTGCCCTTAAATATCACATATGCAGTGCACATTATGTTTTTCCAGCCAGAAAAGGGTCATATATGGTACAGTGCAAATTTTCGCAAAGTTGAGATGATAAATTGACATAAAAAAAAAAAAAAGTTTACACGACAAAGTGTAAAAACAGGCATAGTTCGGATAGGAAATGTAATTTACCCTAGATGTTTTTTCATCAGATTTTTTTAGTACTAACGCATCAATTCTAGTTATGATTCAAGCATATGAATTTCAAGATTAGATGTAGGGTTGAAAAAGGAGGCACTTCCATCTTGGGACATGAATAGTCAAAGGACAAAGTAAATGAGATGAAGGAACTAATAAACGCAAAAAGCCATACAACAACTACCAATAAAGAGGGAATAAACCAATGTTGGTTTACCTCATCAACACAAAGGCGTGAAGGTTCTTTAGCAAGCTCTAAAACACCTTTAATTAAAAACCTCAGCCCCTTCTCAGGAGAGATAAGGTAAGGTTGATAACCATCTGCTTCGAGCACAATCTGACACAGTTAAAAATATCAAAACAAACAGAAAAATAAGTATTATGACTTCAGAAAGTATTGATATTATAATTGTGGAGACACATACTCTCTTCACGTTATTGAGGTCAAAATGCCTATCTAAAGGTAGTTGCTTGATTCTATTGGGGAAATTGCCTTCAAAACTAGCAACAACTTTCCATCCACCACCCTGGAAAAGTAGAGTAATTCAAAATATTAGTATAAAACTAACATGTTAGCAGCCATAGAGGCTATACAACTATACAAACAACATACTTAGCGTAAGAATAGCATCATGAAGAAATAAATTTTCACCAAAAGGATAATGATAATTTTGGTGTCAAGAGTAGTAAATTGAAGGGTGCATGAGCACCAAGAGACGGATGCATGGAAATGGAAAAGGCACAATCAGGAAAAGAAACTGCTCCAACCACCAAAGTTATCTTGTCTAAAATTATACGAACTAGAGGTACAAAATGGCCTGCTTAACAAATTTTAAAGCCACTTGAAGATTTTAAGTACAACTATAAAAGGCATTACACAAAGCAATGTAAGTCAACCATATCATTTTTATTACTTGAACTTATTTATGACAACTTCACATGAAGTCATCAACTATCGGATAACAAATATGCACTAAACTATAAATAATTGAACAAAGAAACATCAAGATAATGCTTCAATTTTACGCTGTGCAAGAGTGACGAGTGTTGGTAAATCGACTTGACTAGTTTTTGGTGACCTTTGCCTTCTATGCTTACTAGAAAGAATTCTTCCAATCACACACATAACCAAAACATAGCTTACTTCCTGTCTTACCTCTCCAGTAGTGATATGCTGGAGGAACTTGTCCTCAAATTCACGACAAAGTTCCAAAGCTAAAGCTCTTGTACCCTCAGCGCTGTGAACCATCGTCTCGCCAAGTTTCACTAGTTCATCCTGTACAATTTGGGACTTACTCTGAAGCCTGCAGGAATCGCAAAATGAATATAAGTCAATGCTATAGTGAAGTAAACTGATGAAGAGAACACCAACATACAGGCAAGACGCATCTATCAGAACAAGTGCGAAAACTTTTTTTGGCAACAGACTGAACCTACAGAATGAGAAAATCACACAAAAAGATCTAAAGGAAACTTTGATTTCACAAGAGGAGAATATTGTGAGTTCACTATTTATGTGGTGCATATGCAAGGGGCCTATTTTGAACAAAGTGACTCATTCTTGTAGTCAGTCAGAAGTCTCAAACAAAATTTGGTTGAGGGGCAGAGTATTCTCTCCTTTCAGCACAACTGAAAGATGAAAGAGTGATATCAGTAAAAGAGAAGCAGACCAATCAAAAGGAATCAAAATAAAAGAAAAGCATGTCAAGTCAAACCGAGTGCACTTGATGTAAATAATAGATCATAATCAGGTCATACCAAAAAGCCAAAGTCATAAATGCCATCATGGGCAGAGAGAACTAGAACATGAAATATGCTAAAATATTACAGAAAGTATTACAGTAGAAACTGGCTTACAAGGAGAAAACTCTTCAAGATAGATGAGTGCTAATGCCTAATGGAAAACCAAAAGAGACGAAGCCTGAAGACAAAGCATACCCAGACAGGAGATTTGGAAGCCTGACTCTCATACGACTTCGGATCTGTTGAGCCAAGGTCTCCACCAAGGCTAATCTCCCAAGCTTGCTTTGAGGGGCTCCTGTCAGGATAGATTTCAAACTTTCACTCTCCGCTCGCCACGCAGTTTCTAATGAACTATCAGTGCCAACAGTCCCTGATTGTGCAGTTGCTATAGAGACAGATTGACCAATTAAAGCAACCCATGGGATGTCGGCTGTGCTTCGGGGTCCTTGGCTCAGTAAAAGAGCCTGCACTGCAGCAAGGACCTTCGGTTCTGAAGATGCTTGATCTATTTTGCTAATAATTCCAACAGTTCTTGTACCTAAGAAATAGACAGCAATAAAACTTATTCTCATACAGATATCTAACTTAACAAAAATACAAACAGCAGAAAATATCTTTTCCTTTTTTTGGGAGTTCACAAATCAAGACAAAATAGACTTAGCAAACCCACATTCCCCATCAAGCTCCTTTGCGATCCTGATAGCTTTTGCAGAGGCCACTTCTGGGGCCTGTGATGCAGGTATGACAACCAATAATATTGCATCACTGCGTTCAGCATATTGACTCTGTAAGGAAGAAACAGGCAATCAGACTGCTGAACATCAAGATTTAGACATCCTAGCTTCTTGTTGGGAATCCTTATAATTAGTCCAGTCAAGGTCCAAATGTCATAAATCCTACACAAACATGAGCTGAGCGCACAACATTTAACGGCTTGCAATAGATAAATATTATTCCATCTGTTATTTGGTTTCAGGAAGAACTGTTTAGCATTATTTACCATGATTGGAAACTAGTTACAAAGAGTCACGATTTACAAGCTCGGTTAAACATGTTGGGTTGCTGACGGCTTCTAAAACTATTTATAGTAATTGCCTAAAACCACCACTTCCAAATGCATTATAGAGCGAAACAGCAGGAAGTTTCTTTGTTAGAAAATAGAAGTGCAATACTCAAATCAGTTCATAATCCATTACCAATGAATCATCGAGATTCCCCTTATCCACTCCAGGCAAATCTATCAATTTCAATGGTGGAGCTGTATGACAAAAAGATTAAAAAAACAAAAGAAAGAAATTTAGATGATAACTATAATGTTCAAAGAGCAAACACGCAAGCATTATTGTGCAACGACCAAACAGTTTTATTTAGTAAATTTTGAGAAACAGCCAAACAATTAAATAGTAAATTGTGAAAAACAACAATAGTGCAGTGAAAATATGTTGAGAATAGTTTTGCTATTCAGGAAGTTTTCATGTCGAACCAGCTCACTGCACCTTTGATTCTTTTAAATATATGTCAAACAAAATCAATTCTGTTATTGATTAAGAATTCATATGCACTTTCATACTTAGTGAAGCAATGGAAGATGACTTGATTGTAAACAACAAGGTTACCTAACTTTCTTTTCTGCGTTGCAAGTTGCAACCAACAAAACAATATCTTAGTGAAATTTCCGGGTGATCTGGGATCATCATGTAATTGCAGAAACAGGCCTCAGGTGCTATTTATCAAACAAATAGTGTAACTTGTAAAGCAGACGCACCTGTACTTGTTCGAAGCTTCAAATATATCTCATCTCGACTTTTGCCTGAAATTTTGCTCAATCTGTCCTGTAATGAGTGCCGAAGAGCACCTGTGATAGACCGAAAATTAAAATAAACA
This sequence comes from Sesamum angolense, assembly GCA_034509725.1. NCBI lineage: Eukaryota > Viridiplantae > Streptophyta > Magnoliopsida > Lamiales > Pedaliaceae > Sesamum > Sesamum angolense. The sequence goes on from JACGWL010000759.1 coordinate 31,546, forward strand.
GACTCCATGAAATCAGACGACCAAGAAATAAACATTTTTCTCATTCACAATCAGGGAATAGAATGCCTGATGATGCCTACAAAACTGCTTCAGTCTTAATGTTAGGCCTTACTTGCAGAAACTTGTTGAGATTTACTATCAATCTGCAAAACAATGGATTTGCTGCTTAGGGAATCATCCCTTGTTAAGTCGATAACTATTGGAGCACGTGTAGCGCCACCTTCACCAGTTGGCTGTAAAATTAAGGGTTAACTTTAACAGATATGAATCCTCATGTGAAAATATCAACAAACACAATAAACGATAAAGAGAGTCCACAAGCTCTCAACACTACGTACCAATGCAGGATGCCCAATTAGACTATTCAATACAGCAGACTTCCCTGCACCCTGACAAATTTTGTGAGTCAGAAGCTTTGGAAGCAAAGTAAAAGGCAAAAAATCATGCCTTTAAAGTTAATCCCTTATACTCTCGATCTATATAAGATGCTTCTGTCCGTACAGATTCTTATTTTGCATTAGAACGTAATATCTATTCTCACTTGACATCAAGTAAGATAGATCTAAATGCATAATCATGCAAGTAAAAAAGCAAACTTGTTTTAATTTATTCTTAACCAAAATTACATCTCCTGGGGATACTGAATATTCAGTACGTGCTCCGAGTTCTAAAAGCCACAAGACCATGGATCATCTGCTTTGAGCACTCACGAAAAATGCCAAACTAAAGGTCCCCATCTGAAAGGCATATCCACACATATTGTTTCTTGGGAAAAACCTGAGACAAACCAACATATTACAATTTACGATGAAAACTTTCCAACCTCGGCATTCTGGAACTACCATATTCTACTAGTTTATGCGTTTAGGCAGGCTTTTCCCTGGAAACCAGTAGAAACTGGACATGTTTAACCGTACCGTTAGAAAATCTACAAATCACAATCAACTAACTGAAATACTTCACTTTTCAACCATCACTTCCAGCAGCAACCTTAGCCAAAATGAAAGATCCCTAATAATGAGTTCAAAGAAAATAAGAAGTCCTTTGAAATGCAACGGAGAGTTTTTCAGAATTTTGGAATAGGACAATATAAGTTTATTTGAAACAAGCAACTTAAGTCGTAGCAAGCAAGTGAAATTACAATACACCTGTCAAATACTTGAGAGTTAAACCTGTTCAGATAATATCAGGAAGCTTCACATGGAGAAGCTAATCAAAAAAATTCTCAACTCAGGAATGCTGTGATTTCTAGGAATGGGGAGAAGAAATAGAAAGAAAATTTGTCAGTGACTCACTGCATGAATCCTAAACCCTTTTCACCACTAAGGACCACTGGGCTTTGATTATACTCATTACCTAAAAGAACACTACAACTGAGAGATAATAATTTATGTAAATAACTTCAGTTTCTGGCTAGTTTTTTAGTAGGTGCTGATACAAATAGTACAAGCCATTTCAAAACTCACAATGCAAATGTTACCTAGCATGGCAATCATGGTAACCAGCAGAGATAGAGAAACTCAGTGCAAGAGCTAGACCTAGTGACAAATTAATAACAATGTTTTACAATCACTGTGAGTACTTCAAGTACATAACCCTAGCATGGCAATCATGGGGAGAATTCACAATCTAATGGACAGCTAAGGAAAATCAAACATGTGGGGTAAGAACATCATACTACTTAAAGTAAAGAGTTTAACATGCTTCTCTTCTCTTCTGTCCATTAGTAATTCCGTAATTCAAAGTCATTCAGCCCAGAGTTTTTCATTTCAAACAAAATCTCATTCTAAACAACTAAATTATACACCACGATATAGAAGACTTGTCTTCTGCGATATGGTCCACATGGCATCCCTCATCCCCACAACTAAATACCATCCTTCAATCCACAAATTAAGAAAAAATCATGATCTACAATAATATTCCAATTTCAGAATAAGCATAACCGGTTACCGCATTAAACTACAAAAACACACGCAGAGAAATAAATATCACTTGAGATTATGAGAAGGCAATTCTAGTTCCGATTCCAAATAATAGATCAATACTCGAGATCCAAAGATAATCTAGCTCCAGAGATCTAGCATTATTTTCAAACACGCCATACAATACCAATGGAGTGAACCAAAAAAGGGCCAAGAACAACACTAAGACGTTCTGATAATTCATACTTACAGTGTTCCCAAGAGCAACAACATTGAGGAAAGTGGAGGTGCGTCTGGAGGTAGCAGATGATGATGTCTCATCTACATCTTCATCGGCAAGCAGCGCCGACGCCTGCCGCATGGAATCGGAGAGCTGCGACAGTTCCTCGATCGCCTCCATCGATTCCAATGAGGCTCGTCCTCTAAAATCAACGTCTCAGATACAATGAAATCGATGTGTTACTTAAAAATGAACCAGATCAAAGCACAAATAAACGCAGATCCAATAGAATAACATGAGATCGAGTGAAACGCAAGTTTTTCCCATAAATTGTATCTAATGCGCAGGTGGAGATTGTGTACAGGAAATAGGGTTTCGGGGATATTTGAGAGTTTGAACTTTGAAGTTTTGAAAGTTGAAAGAAAAGTGAAATGGTTAGAAGGAGGGGAGGGGAGGGGGGGGGGTTGGCGGTGTTGGCGTTTGCGTTGTTGGATTCTCCAAAGCGAAATGTACTCTGCGTGTGATAATTATTGCTGTAATAAGAAATATATCGTTGTTAATTATACAATGATTTTTCAGATTTGTCTCTCTAAATGGTTGCTGAAAGTAGTCGGAAGGACGTGTGAGTAATTTGTGATGGTAACTTTGGACGCCACACTTGACTGCTCATATTATGTCGCTGATCTGGAATGTATCATACAACTGATGTTGCACTGACTCCCAACTTTTCATGGGAAGCCGGGGTTTCAGATCCATCACCATCAAAATGATCCATCCAAGTGTGTTGGAGACAAGTTTTAGACTAGTACTAATCAGGTTTAGTTTAATTATTAACAATGAGGTCCTATTATTTTACAAATACAAATATGCGGATACATATATGTGTTTCAGTTCTATTAAATATATCTCGTTTAGTTTACATGAACTTATTTTATTGGCTTTTTTTTTTTGTAATTGTTATTGTTGAATAAATGTATAATTATTAAAGATTTTGATTAAATCTTAAAAAGTGATAAACAAAAAGTTTAATTATTTCAAATTTGTGTATAATAAATAAAATAAAAAAATAAAACAATCAAAGTATATATCGATATATTTGGTAACATATGCTGCTGTCGTTCCGTTCAGTACCACCAATGATATATAAACCTGATCCATAGTTTCTGACACGTTTTTCATTTTGATATAGTACTAATTCTTGCATCCCCAATTGAAACTGAAATGACAAGGGGAAAATTCATGGTGGAGGAAGCTGGTGCAGAGATGCAATGGAGGGAAGGAAGACAAGTAATTGGTCACTTATAGTAAATAATATATGTAGGCCAGTTAAGAATGCATAGCTATTGAACATAATTTTGTTTATGGGCTGTTGTGTTGGGAGAGTTTGTAAATTGGGCTGCCTTGTCAAGTTATGGGTTGGTATGAAATATTATATTATAGTTGAACTTGAATCATTTAGCTGTGGGAGAACAAGAATCCAAACACTATGACAATTATTTTCTTCACATATCCTTACATGTAATGTAATTGTAAATAATGAATCTTCTTATGTAAAACTCCGATGCGTTTACAAACACTTACTTTTACAAGTCAAAAAGTTGGAAAGCGTCAAAGCATCTGATCACTTTCCGTTGGTAAATAAATATGACCAGCTTTAGCCCTACAAGACAGAAACCGTGTCTTAAGTTCAACACCAAATCAATAGCCTACCAACTTCATTTTCCTTTTCATATTTGGAATTTGATTTTTTTAAAATAATATATATATTTATTTAACTATTCAGGCTTTTTTATGCATTTCTAATATCACGTATTTTTTCTTTTTCTTTCTATTTGTTATAAATTTCGATGGATTGGTCGGTTTTTAATTAATTATTAATTTAAATAATAGTTAATACTTAATAATTCTTTAATTATTACTTTTAGGTTTATATTGTGTATAACAAATTTAAAAATTAGAAAATAAATAATGTTACAAAATTAGTGATAATTATAATGTTAATAATGTTCATCAAATCCCACAAATTTGTTGTTGGCATTGACGTTGAAATCTTTATCTTCCTCACCTACCAGTTTTACTGGCGTATTTATTTCTCAAATTGTAAAAAATAGCTATTTTTTTAATTTTTTGTGCTTATAAGTTTTACTTTCTAGAGGGTGTTTGGATAAACTTATATTTTTTTTTAAACATCTTATGATTTTAAAATTCATTTAGGAGATTCTTTGATATTAGAATTTTATTGTTACATCTAAATTAATATTAAAGTTCTAGATAAAATTAAGTTAGAAACTCATATTTTTTTCAACTGGGTTTATAGGTATTTGATATTTTATTTTAAATTATTAAATATTTTATGATACTTTATAAATTTAAAAATATATTGTTATCCATCGCGATTTGAAAAATAAACGAGTCAATAGAATCGATAGGTGAGAAAAGAAAAAGACATTAACGTCCACGGCAACTTGGCTCTTGTAGTATTGATGACCATTATTAAAATTTGTAATTATCACCAATTTTATAATATTTTATTATTTTCCTATTTTTTAAGATTTTTATACGCAATCTAATAGTACATGTTATTTTTTATTAATAAAGATATTTATAATTACTACAAATTTAATAATATTTATTTATTAAAAATATTTAATATATTATTAATTATTATGCATTTTTAAAATAAAATAATAATAAAAAATTAGTATTAGTTAAATATTATTATTAATTTAATTAACAATTATTTATATCTATACTATATAAAAAAGGAAAGACCATTTTTACTCACAAACGGTGGTTACTTGCACCGCTGCACTGATTTTTTATAAAGTCAAAAATGCCATTAAACTAATAATATTACTAACTTATTCAAGTTTTTAAATTTTATCTTAACTAATAAATTAATTTTTTTCTTTTCTTTCTTTCATTCTTTTGTTAAATTTAATGTATTAGTTTATATATTTTATTGGAGGAGGAGTCATTGCTACTGAGAACTCCGCTGAAATTTATTTATACTTCTATACTATATAAAAAAGAAAATCCCTTTTTTCACTCACAAATAGCGGTTACTTACACCGCGACACTAATTTTTTAAATTACAAAAAATGTCCTTATGTACTTCCAACTACCCCTACTCAAAAAAAATTTCCCATGTATATTATCTATAATATCATTCTATTTTAATATAAAAAATCACCCACACTAGCTTTTTTTTTGTGCCGATAATATATTAAAAATTTATTTTTTTTAAATTATAATATATTTATTTATATATTTTATTTTATTTATAATATATTTTAAAATATAAATAATTATTTATTATATGTACGCAGGGACTGTTTGCCATAAGGGCTAATTTAGAAACAAAGGGAAGAATATGTGAGTCAACTTGCATTTAAATTATTTTTTTGTAATATTATTTATTGTTGTATGCACTTTCTGCAAGTATATAAAAAATTATAGTGTGAGATGAAAAGATAACAAGGTACAAAAAAGACACAAAACATGGGTAAATACTATATTTGATCCCTTAAATTTTATTTAAAATCATTTTAGTTCCTCAAGTTCATTTCTTGACTTTAGCATCATTAAACTTTAGTTTTTATCTCAATTTAGTTCGTCTGACCATTTTTCAATTAAACTGTGCCGGATTTTGACTCTTTAGACGGTAAAGTGGTCAATAAGTTTACTTTTATCACTTTAGTTCCTTAAATTTATAAATTTATCAAATTAATCATTTTTACACAGAAAAACAACTTTTTGTATTTTTATATTCCGATATATTGTAATTATTTTATATGAATAATGAAAGTTTTGAACTATTTTGAATATATTAATAATATACTGCTTAACTTAAAAATAAACTGTCTCTATTTTTAGTAAAAAAGTACCAAAATTATAACTTATCTAATATGAAAACATGATTAAAAAAAATTAAGTCAGTAATTTTTTATTTCAAGAGTTAAATATAAATCTAAAAATTAAACTTTAATAATATTTAGTAAATATTTGGGTTTTCGAACAAAAAGTTGGTAGATTATGTTTTTTTAACTAGATTATTTGGTAGATTTCATGCATATAAAATTCATTTTAAAAGGTTTTCTAAATATATAATCCATCTTATAGAAAAAGATTTATAAAATCTTTTAAAATAAATTTTATATATATTTGAAATTCACCAAATAATATAATTAAAAGTAAATTCCACCATTTTTAAAATTATCGCTGTTAATATTTCATAACATTGCTAAAATTTAATTTTATTGGACGTATCTTTAACTCCTAAGATTAAAGAACCAACATAGATTTTTATTATATTTTTAGATTAGATAAATTTTATAAATTTATTTATAATTTTGATATTTTTTCACTTATGAAAATGAATAAAAAGAGACTATTTTATTTTAAATTAAGCAATATATTAATATTATGTTTACTAGAGTTCAAAGTTTTATTTTTTCATACAAGATAATTACATCATACCATACAAAAATATAAAAGAAAAGTTTTCTTTCTAAAAAACGACTAATTTGATAATTTTATAAATTTAAGGGTTTAAAGTTATAAAATCCAACTTAAATTAACCATTTTACTCTCTAAAAAGTCAAACTCTGGTCATATTTTTGTTAAAAAATGGTCAAATTGAAAAAAAATTAAAGTTTATGGATCTTAAAGTCAAGATATAAACTTGAGGGACTAAAGTAATTTTAAACGAAAATTTAAAGGATAAAATATAGCATATACCCCACAAAACGTAGCGAAGTAATGAAAAAGAAAGAATTATATGTTAAAAAAAGAAATGTGGGGTAAAGTAAGAAAGAACGAAAAATTATAATTGAGGATTTATTAAAAATATAGAAGCTGTAAGAAAAAATAAATATGAAGAATGCAAGAAAGAAAAAATTAATAATAGGGTTTATTAAAATTATAAAAGTATGTGAGGGCCAAAGATATGAAGAATATGAGAGAGAGAAAATGGAATAGTGGCGTGAGTGAAAAAATTATAATTTTAAAAAATAAAAAATATTAAAATTATTATTATGGATAATTTTCTTAAAAATATAATAAATAAAAAGATGAAATAGGACAATAAAAAATTACTATAATTAATATATTGTCTCTAGTAGTATAAATTATAATAAATAAGTTTATTTAAGAATGCCCATCGCACTCGCAACCAGACTCACAGGCACAAAGATAAAATAAAGAGGTGTACGGATGCATGACTTTGTACAAGTAATTCAATCGGCGACAGATGCAAGTGCCGGTGTTGAAAAAGGAAAAATAAAATATTTTCCTTTCACACAACTAACCACCAATTATTTACTAATTAGCCCCACCTGTTAGGTATGACTTATATACCAAAAAAATGACAGATGCTGGAGCGGAGCGACTTTGATTAGGTGGGTTGGGGGTGCGGGGGCTACGCCCCGCGATATGGTACATGGTCAATTTGGTAAATATACCATAGATTAGGTTATATATATATATATATATATATATATATATTTGTAACCTATAAGAGATGATTTTTTCTCTGAAATAAAAATACAGCAGCCGCACCTCTCCCGAGGACGTAGGCACATTGCCGAACTTCGTTAAAATCTCGTGTTCATTTTCTTTTTATATTCAATAGTATTGATTTCTCACACCACCCCTCCACAAAAGTAAATAGCTACCAAATATATTAATTTGAATCGCAGTCGTCGATCACCTTGCATTCTCGAAAAGATAAAAAGATTTGAGAAAATAAAGTAGATCGTTAGGCTTGTTGGATGGTTCCCAACAAATAGCCTCCGATGTTTAAGTCAATAAGGTATTCGAGATCAGGTAGCTTATAAAATGCGAATTTAAGTGATCTAAGGTGGGTTATCTATATAATGAAAATCTTACCATAAATGAGCCATACATAGAGTATTTATAGTACTGAAGTGGGTCCACTTGCATATTTTAGGTCCACTCATAATTTGACACATGCCGTCATCTTGGCACAAGGATATGTAGATCAACGTCTCATAAGTATGGTCTTCAGGGTTGAGAAGCATCCGGGTCATGACCCCCGACCCGACCCCATAGTCCCAATCTATGTGTTTAACCGGGTTGGTACGTGGATCCGAGTCAAGACCCAAGATCCGAACGATTGGTTGATCCGCGAATATTGAATTCTTGGGTATTCCTATAATATTGGCATATCTCAGGGACATTCTTGTTATTATTGGCTTAATCCCCCGTCATATATAATACTCTAATGATCGTTTTGTCCGCATATTTTAAAAATTTACAATTTTTGCTCCTGTTTGTCAATAATAATTATCATAAAAAATTAATAAATTTTATTTTGCTTAGTCTATTTTGCATTCATTTTTTTAAAAATATTTATAGAAAATCTAAATGTTTAACTTAATAATACCTTAATTAAGTATTACAACTATTGATTCATCTACAATAATTAAATTTGCATGATTACAAAAAATATTATTTTATAATTAATCATAGTCATTTAATTTATATTTTTAAATGATATAGGAATAATATAATTATATAACAACAAATAAAATATGAAAAATCTAAAATATTAAATATGTGAAAGTATAAATTTGATTATTATTATATTATTCAAATTATTTAAAAATTTTAATATAAACTTTAATATATGCAATTTCAAAAATAAATTTAAATGATAAAGTTGAATTAAAATTATTATAATTAGGGTAAATAGTAAAAAATAAAGTTAAATTTATTTGGACTAAATTTTTTTTAACAATTTTTAGAAGCAGAAATTGATATTTTAAATATTTTAAAAAATACATTTTAAAGCAGAAGTTAAAAAATATTTTTCTAAAACTATAACAAACACTCCCAGTGAAGTCACATTAAAGGATATGTCGTTTTATTTAATGGGAGACAGAGGGATGAAGATGGGTTGGCTGTTGGAATTTGGAAATGATACTACCAATTTTGGGTCACAGGGGCATTAATTAAGGACCACAAATTACAAAGTCAATTATCATCATCATAATGATACTTTTTAACATCGTTTGTAGTCTTAGATAAACCGTTAGGTGCCCCCAACCATTTAACCTTTCCGTCGAAACTCTATTCCCTATCTATCACTTTTTTTCTTTTACGACAACTCATTTCACATATTAGTCCTGCATATTTAATATACTTGTTATGTGATTGACTTAATTTGGTCGAACCAAATTCGAGCAAGAATTTTTTTATAAAGAACATATTCAAAAAATAAGTATGTTGAGATTAATAATCAACAGGACAAGTGGCAAATAATGGTTGGTTACTGCAAGCTGAATATGTGTGGAGCTAGCTACGAAAAATTCTTATTTAAATTTAATATGACTGAACTAATTCAATCATAGAGTAAGTGTGATATATTTGCTATGTAATTAATTATTTTTTTAAATTATACACAAATTATATTATAAGTGTATTACATAATACACTGATCATGTTATTGAACAATAATTTAGCATTACATGAATGCCCTCACAATCGGTGATACAACTTCAACCCACTTTCGTTCATGATCATGCATGATAATGCAACTACGTGGAACCTCCCATCATACATATCCTCTGCACCACAAATTGATTTTGCCCATGCTTTTCAATATGTACTCTTCTTCTACTGCTGCTGCTGCTCGGTACTCACTCATCAATCATCATCAACACACGCACAGGAAAAGGGACACATTCCTCCTCCCCTCTACATGCATATATATAATTAATAGGCTAAAATGCATAAAATCCCCCTGTGTTTTAAAAAGTCCGCTGAAAACCCCCATCTGTTTTAAAAATAGGCTAAAAGCCCCCCTGTGTTTTCTTAAATATAAATCAATCGCCCCTTTCCGTTAAATGTAACTAACGGCGTTAATTTTTTTATAAAATGACCGTTATACCCTTATTTAATATATATTACCTCTTATTTTAGTAACCGTTGGATTTTTTTGATCAAATAATGACCATTAGATCTAATTAATTAATCTCAACCGTTAGATTTAAAAAAAATGAAAGGTTTGGATTCAACTAATTATTTAATTTATATTATATATAAATAATTTAAAATTAAAAAAAAAATTTATTTAAAAAAAAAAAAAACTATCTACCCAACCCCCCACCCCCACCCCTTGCTACCTACCCCTCCCCAATCTCCCCCACCCCGCCGTCCACCCCACCTCGCCGCCCACCCCCACCCGCCGCCTGCGGCGCCCCCCGCAGATGGGGCGACGGCCAATCTGGGCGACGTCGCGCGTCGCCCAGATAATGACGAAGGGCGACGGTGGTCTGGGCGGCGCGACGTCGTCGCCCTACTATGCGGGCGGGTGGCGGCCGTCGCCGTCGCCCCCAATTTTTTTTTAATTTTTAGAATTAATTTAAATTATATATTAAATATTTTAGTTAATTAAGAATAATTTAAATTATATTTAAATATATAATTAATTAAGAATAATTATTATTGTATTTAAATGTACTTAAATATATATTTTACTTAATTAAAAAGAATTTAAACATTAAATTAATTAAGAATAAATTTTTTAATTTTAAAATAACTAAAACATCATATTAATTATAAAAGTAATTCATTGAAATATGTTAAATATAATTAAAGGAAAGTTTTAATTTTTTAATAATTATAATAATTATTTTAAATTTAAGTATAAATTTATTTAAATATTTTAATTAAATAATAATTTAAATTATTAATATTATATTATTTTTATAATTATTAATATTTGTATTTTTAGAGGAAAGAAAAATGCAAAAAAAATTAAATTTAAAAGTCATTTTGACTATAGTAATTTTAGATACAATATAAGGGTATTTTAGTCAATTAAAGACTATAAAATGTCAAAATCGCAAAAAATCAAGCCCAAACGCACTTCAGGCGCGTGCATCTCACCTTCCGTTAATTTCTAACAGAATAGGGTTTTTTTGCTGAGTTTATTAAAACACAGGGGGGTTTTTAGCTATTTTTAAAAACACAGGGGGCTTTTAACTTTTTCAACAAAACACAGGGGGGTAAAATGCATTTTAGCCTAATTAATACAACCACGCACCCATATTCAATAATCCCATACATCATCTTATTTCTGCTTCAATTTCTAACACACAGATCAATGAAAGGTGATCAGCTGCAAGGTAATTGCATTAAGGATGTTGATGAATGTAATTCAAGGCAATACATTGGAGTTAGGAAGCGCAAATGGGGGAAATGGGTGTCGGAAATCCGGGAGCCCGGTAAGAAAAGCCGTATTTGGTTGGGGAGCTACCAGGAGGCGGAAATGGCAGCTGCAGCCTACGATGTGGCTGCGCTGCACCTCAAAGGTCCAGCTGCACGCCTCAATTTCCCTGAATTAGTGGGCATTCTTCCCAAGCCGCCCACCAATAATGCGGTGGACGTTCAAGCGGCGGCTCAGGAGGCAGCCACACAGATACAGCTAATGAGGAGGAGGGCAGCGCCAGCGGCGGAAAGAGTAGGCTTATCGCCCACACAAATTCAAGCTATAAATGAATCACCACTGGACTCGCCTAAAATGTGGATATTGGAGGAACTATCCGCAGCTGCTGCATCATCATTACAATTATTGGGAGAAGTAGAGCCTCTACTTATCTACTCTGCCTCTGGGCCTGAGGCTGGGGGAACTCATCATAACAATCAAAATCATCACATGGAACAATGGACCTCCCCAATTACTCATCATCAATATTGTGATTGTAATGATTATTCCATTTGGGATAATTAACAAAATCACTCCCATCCCACCCCCACCCCCCCCACCCCCATTACTACTAATTTTGCCTGTGCCTGTGCCTCTACCTAGTTGTTTTAATTTATTAAACCAAGAATTAAAACCTTTAATTAATTTTACTTGGGAATTAAGATATATATGGTGCAGGGTGACCGGTGAGGCTCATGCATCCATACAATTATATTATGTATGCACGCGATCCATGCAAGTTCCTTAATTAGTTTTCGTGCAATTGTACGTAATATTCTCAAATGCCATGTTTGATTAATTCAATAAACAGCTAGGCTTTTTATGTCTTTAATGATTGGTTGATCTCATCTCGTCAATTGAGAAAATTAATAGAAGGTCCCAGGCGGGTGTTACTTTTCTCATATTATTATATTTGCAAATGAAAACACAAACAGATAACATTACAATAAAAAAATAAAATAAAAATGATAAAGCAACACATGATCCACCTACCCCCTACCATTAAAAAAAACATCTGGACTTAAATAATCACCAACTTGTGGTTATCCATGTATTGTCAATTAATTTGTCATAGAGAAACAACTTTTATAATCTCATACATTCAAAGTTCAAACTGATTGAAGTAGACTCTGTCTAATCAGGACAGGAGAAACGCTATTACCACAAGTACTGAAAGCTCATAATGGACGCAAGTTGGAAAGTAAGAGACGTAGTTGATTTGATTCATTAGGCTCTTAATTCTCAACTTTGACTTTCCTGTTTCCATAAACAGACAGAGGAGAATTGTTAGATCATGTGATTGTTGGGAGGGCAAAGAGATCCGTTTCTATTTTGGCTTGCTAATATATATCTGGAAAAGGTATATTGAAGTCTATTTCCATGTCTTGAATGCTACGCTGTTGCTAGTATAAAATATCCTGTTTGCTAATACTATACTAGACGACCTTGCTCTATTCACTGTTCAGAGTAGGATGGAGTTGGACAACGGTTTCATTCCAATTCCAGGAGAAACAGATACTACTTCTGCTGCTGATTCACCAATCAAGGTAATTAAGACGATTTTGTTTGTTTTTGCCGCCCTCCCATCAACTCTTATTTGCTACCAATTTTATTATTATTATTTTTTTGTTTGTTTTGTTGCCTGTTGCTCTTAATTCTCATCATTGTAGGTTCATCCTGGACATGGAAATGGAAAACCTCCTCCGTTGACCTGGCAACGCAAACTTAATTGCAGTGCTACTGTACCAACAGAGTTCTCCGTAAGACTCCGAGAAGTTTTGCATTTGGTAAGTCTGCATGCTTAATTGTGAGTTTGACTAGCAACCATTATAATTAGCACCTCTCCCCTCCCTCTGTCTGTACTTGACCAAGCGGAACATCAAAGACTCTGTTTTACTAATGTTTTTGATATTTATTTCTTTTCGACTTGTGGATTTGTTTCCAAGTTTGAAGTTACTTTTTTTTTTTTTTTTTCTTTCTTTTCTCTTACTTCCTCAGTGATTTATAGTTAGTTGCTTTTCTTACTTGTCATAAGCTTCCGTTGGGCTGGAGATTATGGCGGCATATCAAGGAAGAAGCAGACAAGGGAACGGTAACTTCCTAATCATTTTTCAGTGTTTTCTTTACTGTTTTTCTGCCATCTCGAGCTCCTTCATTCATTCTTCTTCTTCCATTTTTCTCTGTCTGTCTATGAGGAACAGCCATCAATAGTTGATCCCTATCACAAGCGCCTCGTCACATGTTACCATGGTATTCCTTTAGGTGGTATTGGGTAAGTGCTCTCAACTCTTACCAAGTTCAGTCGTCTGTATTTTGTAATAAAACTTTTTAGTCACCACTAGCTCACCATTGAACCTTGAAACTTATTGATGTCTCTTACAATCCTTGTTTACCTACACCCTTTGTACAACAAGTAGAAAAAACACAAACATCATAGACAAATAGAAAGCATCAAAAGAAGAAAGTAATCCATCAATCAAGCAAATGAATTCATGTCAAAATGCCGACTTGAGAACAATAAGTTCAAAACTTAGGCCTACTTTTTATGCCATATAAACCAATATTTCAGTGCTGGAAGCATTGGGAGGAGTTTCAAAGGAGAGTTCCAACGGTTTCAACTCTTTCCAAGAATATGCGAAGATGCCCCAATTCTGGCAAACCAGTTCTCAGTAAGTATTTTGATGTTTCAAGTAGTTGTGCAGACTTCTGGTATTATGAAATGGAGAGAAATCAGAAGATCTTCCTTGATACTTTTTTGCATGTATCTGTTCAGATTTTTCCAAGATTGAAAAAATACAACATCACATTTTCTAGCATGTTTATAAACCTATCACAAGTTCTTCTATAGTATTTCTTGTTTGGACTGGCGTCATTTGTGAACTATTAGCATGTGAACCATGCTAGTGGTGTCTTGCACAAATGGTAGGTTTAAGATTGGACATTATAAGCAGCGCGGCACGCTAGTAATTGCCGAGAATTTCAAATGGTTAAGTGGCCAAAGTTTAGGGGAAGAAAAGAAAAACTTAAATACTACTCTCTCTTTGGAGTGTACTATGAGTTATATTTCAGCCTTTCTTTTTTTTTTTTTTTTTCCTTTCTTTTCTGTAGGTTTTTGTGTCACGCCCTAATGGAGGCACATCTTCAACAGTTTTGTGCTCCACAAGTCCAAATATCATAGAGTAAGCCAGAAAGTTGACATCATTTCAGCAAAATGCAGAATCTTGTTTATCAAATTATCAATGTTGGCAAAAAGAACCATATCAACTAACAATGGCTGAACATTCAGAGAGAACAAAGGAGCGGGCATTGACTCTTGGGATTGGAACCTTGATGGGGAGAAATGCACTTATCATGCTTTATTTCCAAGAGCTTGGACAGTATATGATGGTAGCTTTAACTTTATGGTTTGCAAAATTCTTGTTTCTTCTAAGTTTGATTCCATATTATGATTAAACTTATGCATCTTTTCATCCCATTAATACAGGTGTACCCGACCCTGATATCAGCATTGTCTGTCGTCAGATTTCGCCATTTATTCCACATAATTATAAAGAGAGCAGCTTCCCTGTAGCAGTATTTACATTTACGGTAGGTGCACCGTGCATATATACATGTAAGCCTCTTCCACAACAGACATGCCTCTTCTACATTCTTTTAACTCTGTGCTGCTATGTAATATTTTACAGCTCTTCAACTCAGGGAAGACTTGTGCTGATGCAACACTGCTTTTCACATGGGCTGTATGTTAACATTTATTCGAAAATTTTAAGTACTCTGAAATCTTACATTATCCTGTTTGCATAGATGATTACACCTCACTGTGCAATTACAAAACTGTCCGGCAATTAGAAATGTTTTACTAAGTCCACTAAAGATGCTTCGAACTTAAAGCTCCTTATTTAATTTGAGTGTTACTGTATATCTTCCGTGCAGAACTCAGTGGGTGGAGTTTCAGGATCCACTGGTTATCATCTTAATCAAAAAATAATGTAAGAATTCTTGAAATTCAATTCTCTGTTTCCACGGAACTCTTAAGGCTTGAAGATTTACCAATGTGTTACAGGATGCAAGATGGTGTACATAGTGTGATTCTGCGTCACAAGTAAGCGCTGTGTGTTGTTTCTATCATTATACTAGATTTATCTATCAAGACACTGTCAAGGGACTTGGTAATTCCATTGGAATTTAAACTAGAACTATGTGATTATTCAGAACATCAAATGGACGCTCTCCGGTAACTTTTGCTATTGCTGCTCAAGAGACAGATGAGGTTCATGTATCAGAATGTCCTTGCTTCTTAGTATCTGGGTCTGGGACATCAGAAATAATGACAGCAAATGAAATGTGGAAACAAATTAAAGAGGTTGGTCACGTCCAGTTATGGCTTTTCACCAGACATCAAAATACTGTTTTTCTGTGAGAAATATGTGTGATTTCTTGTTTCATACCTTACAGACTGTGTCGCCATGAGTCTATTAAGCCCTCGGTCTTTCTTCGTCGTTTATAAACTCAAACATTTTGCTTTGTTTTAGAAAATGTCCAACTGATTCTCTGATCTTTAACATACCACAATGATGACTCTTTTTCTGAGGTAAATAACAATCACGTCTCCTTAAGTTTGACATAATTGCAAATACCTTTTCATTATTTCAAAAATTATAAATATCCCTTGAATTTAACATTTGTCTAACAACGAGCTCATTCAATTAGCCTATGTTAGTTTTTCATTCAATTTTTATGGTGAATTGCCCAAAATGTCCTTTTGAATTATGAATTAAAATTTTATATATTTTTTAAAATTTTCTAAATTATTTTAATAGATTATGCTCTATGAATTATTTACTTTACTTACCCTCAGATTTTTTTACATTTTTCCAAATATTCTTTTTTTTAAAAAATAAAATCAATAAGGAAAAAGTAGTAATTTTCACCTCACCATCATGGGGTTATATATTTAGTTTTCATTTGAGAGGGTATTTGTAATTTTTCAAACTAACGAGTAATTATTCGTAATTATGCTTAATCTCATAGAAGTTATCTGTAATTTACCCTTTCTTTATATTATTATTTGGCCAATAAATGTCTTTCTTTCTTTAGTCAAGTGTTGTAATATTTGAGGGAGCTTGATTAAGAGACTGTCAAGCTACATGGAAAAACAAACTCCATTTGGATGTTAATTTTACTTTCATCATAGGATGTTAGCTTCAGGCTGAACCAGCTTTCACTGATCTTTTTCTGACAGAGCTTGATGAAATTAGGTCATTAACAATAGATCCTTCATATTTGCATCTTCATTTTTATAACTTCTTCATGTTTCATGAATAAAAAATTCCTGTATTCTCACAAATATAGTATTCACAATAACTAATCTCTTTTATTTGATCATTGTTCCTCTCTTATAGCATAAGTCCTTTGACAGACTTAAACATGGTGACAACCAATTACCCTCGGAAGCAGGGTCATCCATTGGAGCTGCCATAGCAGCTTCTGTAAATATTCCTTCTGGCTCATCCAGAACAATAACATTTTCACTTGCATGGGACTGCCCTGAAATAAGATTTTCCAGTGGAAAGACTTACCATCGGTTAGTGAAGAACTTAAGCTATTCTTGACTATCTTCTAACTTACCTGCTGACAACATCTGTGTTTTATTTGGCATTAATGGTCTGCAGGAGGTATACAAAATTTTATGGTATTAATGGGGATGCTGCGGCTAGAATTGCATGCGATGCTATCCTGGGTAACATCTGCTGTTGGCTTTGTTCAATTTGTTGAGCATAAGTAACTCCATTAGCTTCTTGTTTGCGGATCAGTGATTACTAATTTATGTTTCTCAGAATATAGTACACATTGCAATAATTTAGTTAGGCATAAATGGAAATGACACTTCTTATTGAGTGATCTTGAATCCCACATCAAGTTTTCCTTGAGACTGGCGTAGTTCCTGTCAGCTTCTAGAGATGAGCTTGTTAGTAATAACTGCTAGGATGTTGCTTAGAATACTTTCTATGTATTCAAACTTCGACTTTGATTTCAGAAGAAAAGATACCTGTTCTTGTATATACATTCTAATCTAATTTTGTTTGTGGGGCTGTATCGGGACTAGAACATGCAAAGTGGGAGCACCAGATTGAAGAGTGGCAAAGACCAATCCTAGAAGACAGAAGGCTTCCAGAATGGTAAAGTAAAATAAGTTGAATGTTCTATGTATGTATGTTAATTCTCCTGGTTTTTCAATAATTCCCGACCCAACTCAACTCAACTTTCAGGTACCCAACCACTCTTTTCAACGAGCTCTATTATCTTAATGCAGGGAGCACAATCTGGACAGGTAAAAAGGAAATTAAAATAATTCTTGGCTGATGCTTTATTCGAAAAAGTTCACAACCCCTTTTTGTTCCTCTCAGATGGATCCCTACCAATGCAAAATATTTCCACCATTGGGGAGCAGAAATTTTCCCTCAGCAATCACATATTAGATTCTAACACAATTCTTGGCTCTGCCAACCAAAATGACACCTCAAATCAAATACTTGAGAGGATGCAAACTGTTCTGGAGCGAGTGAACTCTCCACTGACACCAAATTCAGCTTTTGGACCTTGTTTGCTTCACAGTGGAGAGGAGAATGTTGGCCAGTTTTTATATCTCGAAGGGATTGAATATCACATGTGGAATACTTATGATGTCCATTTTTATTCATCTTTTGCACTGCTAATGCTATTTCCAAAGCTTGAGTTGAGTATTCAAAGAGACTTTGCAATGGCAGTGATGATGCATGATCCACGCAAGATGAAAGTGATGTGTGACGGCACATGGGTTCCAAGAAAGGTTCTTGGTGCTGTTCCACATGATATTGGACTCAATGATCCATGGTTTGAAGTAAATGCCTACAACTTTTTCAATACAGACAGGTGGAAAGATTTGAACTCAAAATTTGTGCTTCAAGTTTATAGGGATATGGTTGCAACTGGTGATAAAACTTTTGCAAAGGCTGTTTGGCCTGCAGTGTTCATTGCAATAGCTTACATGGATCAGTTTGACAAGGATGGTGATGGCATGATTGAGAATGAAGGATTCCCGATCAGACATATGACGCATGGACTGTTACAGGTGTCAGCACGTATTGTGGTGGATTATGGGTGGCAGCGCTGCAAGCTGCCTCAGCAATGGCACGTGAAATTGGTGATGATTCTTCTGCTGATTACTTGTGGCTTAAGTTTGAAAAGGCCAAGTCTGCATATGATAAATTGTGGAATGGTTCATACTTCAATTATGACAGCAGTGCTAATAAAACTAGCACATCAATTCAAGCAGATCAGTTGGCTGGTCAATGGTATGTGTCCTTCCTAAACGAGAATCTATTTTGCTTTCTCTCTCTCTCTCTCTCGCTCTATGTATATATATATATATATATGTATGTGTGTGATAGACTGAGTATCATGACAGGTATGCTAGAGCCTGTGGTCTTTTACCTATTGCAGATGAAGAAAAAGTAAAAAGCGCGCTTGAAAAAATTTATCATTTCAATGTGATGAAAATCAAGGGAGGTATGCATGGGGCTGTGAACGGGATGCAACCAAATGGAGAAGTCGACTTTTCAGCTTTGCAGTCCAGAGAAATCTGGTGTGGAGTTACTTATTCTGTTGCTGCTTCTATGATACAAGAAGACATGGTAGATATGGCATTCAAGACAGCCTTTGGTATTTATGAAGCTGCTTGGTCTGAGCATGGTCTTGGGTAAGTTGTTTGTACTCCCCCCATTTTCTTAAAGCTTATATTGGAAGGAGCATGTTGTTTTGTGGCCTCTACAATATGGTGAAATCTTTGCGTTTTGAGCTTTCCTTGAGAGGCTTTGGCACGACTGCTAGTTCTAATGATTAAAGGATGTGATAAAATCGTATTTGACAGATTCTCTTTCCAAACCCCCGAGGGCTGGACTCCAGAAGGTGAATACAGATCTTTGTGCTACATGCGGCCATTGGCCATCTGGGCTATGCAGTGGGCCTTGTCATATCCAAAGCTCTTCAACCAACCTATCCAGCCTGGACCAAGTGCAAGCTCTTCTCCTTTGAAGCAGCACCCCGGGTTTGAAAGGGTTGCAAACCTCTTGAGGTTGCCAAAAGAACAGCCTTCCAGGAGTTTTATCCAGTCTTTCCACGAATTTCTTTGCAGAAAATTTCTAATGTAACTTCTGAGTTCATTGCCAACTTTGTTTTCTGATTCCCTTCTCTTTCTTTGTTAGTATAATTGTATTTTAATTAGTTCACAATATGTTTATCGACTAAATTTTCTTCGAACATATTTATATTTTTTTTCAATAAATAACCTTCTATTTGCTCAGCACTTTTGTTTTGTTAATAATTTTCTACTCATGCATATTTAAAATTAAAATTAAAATATTTTAGTAGTTTTGATAAATTATTAATGTTATTTTCTTTTTCTAATTTACAAGTTTTCATTTAATTGTGATATACAGAAGAAAAAGATAATTGATTCTTGATCGGCTCTAAAGAACATGTTAAACCAATGAATCGAGTCCTGGCATGAAAAATAAAATATCAGCAGATGGGTTTCCTTTAACTGAAAAATATGAATGGAATAACTTGAAAATTTTCATAGAAATTGTCTTTCTTGGATAATACATACAACTAATATGATCCTTATAAACAGAGCCCAAGAAGGGTACATCATCATCATCATGCACGGGCTGATACAAAGTTTAGTAGACGTAAGGTCTGCCTAAAACCATCTAGCCTTAATCATAAACTAGTCCTTTTTCGACCTGCATAGAGATGAAAGGGCCATTCCACTTGCAAAACAAAATCTGTTCAATTTATACACCTTCACCTCAACGTATAAACATACCCAGGATCTTCTCATCAACTTCATTCGTATCAACAGGATGAACGCATCTGTTTACAAATAGCTACCACAATCATCTAAGCTGCAAAATTCCAGGGATCAAGACATGGAGACAACATACCAACTATCAGATCTGGATTGGCAGAGAAGAAAGCCGAACAAAGCTAAGCACAAAGTTGCTTATGATGGTGCACCAAGATATGATGCAAGGCGCAGTATGTCACTGAATACTCCGCCAGCAGTCACTTCAGCCCCAGCACCTGGACCACGCACAATCAAGGGTTGTTTTTCGTATCTCTGAGTTGAAAATGCTATTATGTTATCAGATCCAGAAAGTTGGGCAAATGGATGCTCCTTTTTATATCTTCGCAGTTCCACTGTTCCTTTCTGCTTCACAACATCCACGACCCCAACATATCTCAACACCTTCAGATGTTTCAAGCTCATTAGATCAAATATTCATGCATAGAAAAGAGGGAATAATGCTATCACTAGACTCTTCCACACTATTTTTTCTGATTCTTCCAATTTTAATTCTACCTTGCCAGATTGTGGAGGCTGTTTTACCGGGAATACTAGACATAAGAATGGAACCGAGGCCATATACCTATTTCCCACCTTTTCCAGTCACAACCAAAGGAAATTTACTCACAGTTTACATTCTCCTCAATACCACCCCTAATATGTTAAAATTGCACAACATGCTTCTATACACAGATCTAACTTCTATTAAGATGTTAAAAGTAAAGGTACCAAAATATAATGAATTCATCCTTTCAAATAGATAAATAGTACAACAATAAAACAGTGAGACGAGGTAAAAGTCAGAGGGAGTGAGATGAGAGTGATTAACTAAAATAATTATCATTAAAGAGGTAGAGCTGGCGTTGAGGAATGGTGATCAAGTGAACTGGATACAAAAGCACCATTACCTACTAACTTGATACTTTTTGACAAGTGTAATTAGCATCCATATTTTACAACAACGTGCACCTTTTCTAAATAAACATGCATAATATTAGCAAGGACATGCTATTCCATTCACCTGCCCCACCTTGTTCCCATTTTATGCAAAATCCACCTATCCATTGCAGGTCCCTAAGAAACTTGTCTACATTGACACCTAACACCATAGTATTTGAAGTTTCTCTGTTTTTCCAAGTTTCAATCAGGAAGTAAGGCCTAGAGATGCTTACTTCACCACTAGCTTCAGCCTCCTGTCTTTGCTTTGCCAGGTCTTGATCATACTGAGGCAGCTGCTGCAGAAACTCCTCCACTGAGGAGCTATCCTGAAATAAAGCATCACAAAATAACATCACAGATACTGTGTTGCTATAGGGCCATGCCCCATGCACATTAAGTTTCTCTCACCTTTAAGGGTTCTGGAACCAGACTGTGAACAGGAATATCTGACAATTCTAGCTTCAATCCAGACTCTCTAGCAAGGATTATAACCTGCAACATCAAGCCATTTGACGAGTGAAAAATTGTCTCACAAGCTAGGTTTGTTTTGGATTGAAGGGTTCGAATTTGAGGGGAAGAAATGAAATCAAGTGTTTTACATTGCCATAATATCAAATGCATTTGAAATTCATAATACTCATAATAAGTAATTGAACAGATAGTTCAAAGTGGCTGCCAAAAGTAGTGGCTTCTGGAAAGAGATTCCTTTGCCGTCATCTCTAGCAGGTGAGAACACAAAGCTATACATGAGAGGTATGATAACATAGCACAATACAGAATTAACAGGTGATACCTTCCTCGCCACATCTGTTCCAGATAAATCATCTCTTGGATCTGGTTCAGTGTAACCTGCCTGTTTTGCCGCCTCCACCACTTCACTAAAAGCTCGTGCCTCCACAAAGTTGTTAAATATATAACTCAGGGTCCCACTGCATGAGCACATATGAAGTGACACTACTGAATAGAAGCTTATGGTTGAGAGAAGCATTTTCTGGTTGCTATGGACTTTAGCAGTATGTCAACGTCAAAATTCCTCCAGAAGAAGAATACTATGCAACAATGTAGAAAAGAGGCAACGAAAAAGAACTCATCATATTCCCAAGAATGCTTAATGTATAAGAAACACTAACCTAAAAATGCCTTCAATTCGCAATATTTTGTCCCCAGTTTCTAGTAGACCTTGCAAAGTGCTGATGATTGGTAAACCAGCTCCAACAGTTGCTTCGTAGAAGTAATGCGTATAGGACTGTCGCTGAAGAGTTCTCAGCTTCAGATACTGCATTTGGGATCCAATAGGAATGGAAACAATAAGCATGAAAATAGGCAAAGAAACATCAATCACATAACTGCACACATAAAAATATAACCTGCACATAATGGGGGAGGGGCAATAAATCCAAACAAGCCAAACACAGTTGATGCGGCACATATCAGAAAATTGCATAAGTTCAACTATTTACTAGCTCAGGTGCCAGCATTGGTTTACTATTACCTGCTCAAGTGGTCCTGAATTAGCTTTCTTATTTGGTGTAATCACATGTATCCCCCGGCGCAACCAATCATGGTAATGGCTGGCAACATAAGAATCTGCAGTGCAATCTACTATGACAGTATTTGGGATGAAATGATTCCCATGCACATTTTGAACAAATCTCTGCAGGTCAGCCTTCTCTCCTTTCTCTTTTTGGAGATCTCTCCATATTGACAAGTCAATCCCCCTAGATTAATTCAAATAAGCATGCACGGCATGGTTAAATCCAAAAATTATACATCATTTGTGAAACACTGTAGGTAAACTATATAAGTAATGTGTGGAAAGCCAGAAACCCATGAACTAATGGTATTAATATCAATATAGACATAAGTAGCTCCACAAATGACCAGCTGCAGGGGAACACATGCAAGTGAAATAGCCCCTACTAGAGGTTAGAGTCTGATTAACCTTCAATCAAACTATTACTCTCCCGTTGCAGGGAGATGTCTACTACAGAAGATAACAAGGATAATTTGAAAGGAGACACAAACCTTTAAGATGACAATTCTTACAATGTAGGAAATATATATGACATTCATGAGGTATCAACTAAATGCATAACCTTCTACATTAAGAACTGTTACAACAAGACAAGTTTTGGTCAAACTCCAGCCAATGGAGCACATAGTATTAAGATCTGTGTACCCTCCAAGCAGTTCAAGCTTCTAGCCAAGGCAGTACTTCAATCTGGTTTGGGCAGCAAAGATGCATAACAGCACTGCTACATCCCATTTACTTTGGTTAAAAAACCTTGAAAATGATGGAAACATATTGTTTTTTGTGTACAACCATGCTGAAAAACCACATCCACAAGACCTCTGTAAAGGTTAATGTTATTTATCCTCTGCCTTATTCATCAACATAGAAGTGCTTGTCCAAATTAATGTGCCATCTTTGCGGCATACTGGTTATAAGGCTGAGATGAATAGCTTGTCAATAAAGATCAAAATTTAAAATACCATTTTTGCTGCACACTTGTCTTAAGCTGAATTGAATGAATAACTTACATGTCACTCAAGAGCATAGTCCTTGAGCCCGTAATACCCATCACACGCAAATCAATGTTAAACTTTTCTTTGAGGATTGCTGCCTGCATAAAGAATCAACTAAACATGTTGAAACACACAATTCAAATGTAGGGTATGCAGAAGTTTTAATCTTCATAAATTTGAAAGGCATAACATGAAAACTCATTGATGGGTGCATAACATGAAAATTTAGTCAATCAGGGAATAAGCGTTCGTCTTGATTAAGACTACGATCAACTACACCTAGAAAGCGAAGGCAACTTCAGTGCTGTGTAAACTCCAGAAGATATTATTTAGGCCTGAATTGTATCTGAAGTGCTAACAGGGAGTTAACCTCTAATATAACACAAAAAGATATCAGTTTGTAATGAGTTGTTTTAGCTCGGCCTTTTGTTGACTGCAGTTGCCAGCTGGTATTCAACAATACTACTAAAAATGAATTGTGCATCCAGAAAGGTGCTGCATATCATGATTTCATGAATTGCCTCTAATTCATTATCCCAGTGTACGAGAAAATAGAACGATCTGAATATACAGAGCCTAATGCATAACAAATTAAAGGATCACAATAACAAGACATACCTGATCCCTTAGCTGATCAAGCAATGTCCCACCAATCAATCCAGGTCCAATAATACCCATTGCTATTGTTGTTCTTGACAGATAAAATCTCGAGTGCACAGCTCGTAAAGCCCTTATGCAATCTTCTCTCTTGACAACTACCGTGATGTTATATTCAGAACATCCTTGAGCTATAGCTCGTACATTAATATTAGCCTGTAAAACGACAAGGTGAGGAAGATATCCATATGATTTATGAAAGAAGTGCTTGCTGCAAATGGAGAGTTTTCTACACTCTCTTTTTTTGGTGGGAAGAGTCTACTACTGGGAGACAAGGTGATAAGTTACTGAAGCCACATTATTGAACAACTATAATCAGCAAACTTAACACATTTAAGAGAGAGCCTCTGCTGGAGTGATAGTTGAACTACGCATGACTATATGAAAGATGAAGAATGGAGAAGATTCATGAGTTTGCCAACCTTAGCAAGCGCATTAAAGAGTGTAGCACTAACTCCAGGGGTACTCGCCATTTTCTGACCAACCGCTGCCAAAATGCTACAATTGGGAATTATGCAATCTGCAGAAGTTCCATGAAAATCCAAATATTAGAAAAATTGCTTAAAAGATGCAGTATATGCCTAACCTCATTTTCTCTGTGGAACGTCGTACAATTATGTGGTTGATGATGAAAATTTTATGTGCTCAACTGCTATGAAGATATTCTATTTAGGCTATTTACCAATGTTTATAAATAAAGTAAATAATTTGGCATGAACTTGTGTGAAAATAAAGTAGCATCAAATATTCTTTTCAAAGCACCAAAACTACAAAAGATGGGTCACAGGTTGTACACAAGAGGAACTGGAATCACGTGTCACGGCCTACTCGTGGTGTTGATAATGCTACCTCAATTTCATGAAATAGACTTGTACATAACTGAACTATAAACTGTATGAAGGATGATCTTTTTATATAGGTTGTCAACAATATTTTCATCCATTACAAAAGAACTTTTCAGTCATATTGAAAAGTTTAAATCGAAAGAATAGTTAGAATGTAATTCCTTAAGGACCATAACCCTACTAGATGAAGACAGTTGTGCCCTCAAGGACATCTTGAGAGATACAGAGTGTTTCTTCAAGTCTTATTTAATTTAATACACAGTCCATATTTAACGTTTAATTGAATAAACATACATTTGATGTCTAGTATATAAAATAAATTTAGTAATCACATATAAATGTAGAGTTATATTGTATATATATAATGTACAAAAAGTATTTGACAATATATATAAATGTATGTTTATCTATACCTATAATACATTCTAATGTTGTATGTATATTCAAATATTCTTGTAGGCATTTTTTTCTCTGTTGGACGAGTTGTATGTATTCTGTGGATATTATTTATACTTTATATTATATATGAGACTTTTTTATATCTTTATATCATATATAATTTTGTATTATGAATAAGAGATAATACATTATATTTGTTATATTCAAAGAAATATTTTTATATTTTTCATGAATTATATATTTTATATATGCATAAAGGCATACTCCATATTTGTAAATTTTTTATATCATATATTTCTATATACATTTAAATTTATATGCTTTTTATATATGGATACAAAATATGATATATGTTTTATATTATATAGATATTCGTACATATTTTATAAATTTGTTTATTATGCATTTTATAAACAAATATAGGGGTGTATTTATAAAATGTCAAATATAAAACGTTCCATTCAAATCAAATGAGATATGAACAGTCTATTTATATAAAAAAAAATGAATTATTAAAAATATATAAAAATATCACTAGTATTTTTATTACTTACAGATACCTTCTCTCATGTAAAAGGAGCTTACAGTTAAGCCCAAAGGGCATTTTTGTTTTGGTCAACAGAAAGAATGGGAAAATTGGAGGTTCATATGAAGTTTTTGCAGGATGTGATGGAATGGGGTACATGTAATATGGAGCAAACCTCAAGACGTGTGAATATAACTTTTCATCTGATGAGGATTTTTTTCTAATTATGACAAATTTTAGGTGGTGTATGTAATTTACCCTAAGTTTTATGTTTATAATGGAAAACAATACTCAAGTATGAGGCACTTATATAATTTGCAGATATAACCTTCACAAGGAAAATGGTTTTGCAACTCAAACTGTCAATTATTGTACATTTTGTATACCAGATACGCACACCAATTCTGACATGAATTTACAAACTAGTCGTAACATCTAAGGAAAAGCAAACAACCTGAGAGAGACGGCCAGCATCCAAGGCCTGACGAAATCTAGACTCCAAAGCAGCAGCTACAGCTTTTACTTCCGTTTCAGGTACAGCAAAACACACAGAATGCTCACTACTAGCCTGCATAGTTAATCAGTGAGATTCCTCTATTAAAATGCTACATTATGCATCAAAGAGATTCAAATAATAATAATAATAATAATAATAATAAGAGAGAGATTACCTGGGATATCATAATTACATTAGCTCCAACATCCTTCACAGCACTAAAAATTGCACTAGCAGTGCCAGGAACACCTGCCATTCCGGTTCTGCAAAAATATTGCAAGTATCAACTCATCACAGTAAAGGAAGAATTCAAACACAGATTTTGCATTCTAGGTTGTACTCATTCACGAATGAATGCATACCCCTCAACATTTACTAGGGCCAAATTGTCAATGGTTGCAAATCCTTTAACTGGAGACTCCACCAGCTCACCATCTTCATTCTCCAAACCAGCAGGCCGGCAGATCATTGTCCCCGGTGCAGAGAGGTTGAAAATGTTTCTTATAACAATTGGAATGTCATATTTCATGACTGGAATAATTGTTCGCGGGTGTAAAACATTTGCCCCAAAGTATGACTGCACAGTAGTAAAGGAATTATGATTACTATGTTAAAGCATAAGCTTGATAGCTTTGGACAGTATCAGAAAAGGATTACCATTTCCCACGCCTCCTGATAAGACAATTTCTTTAATATCACAGCCTCACTAACTGCCAAATAATTAAAGAAATAGAAGATTTTAAAATGTCATGTGAATTCTTGTTTAAATGCTAGTGTACTACTTCCAAATAGCAGTGGCGAAACAGGAACAATTGTTTAATCCTTCAAAATGACACACTGTCTGAACCAATGCACAAACCTTTTCTAGGATCTGCACTGTACACACCATCAACATCAGTCCAAATTGTGACTTGGCGTGCCCTGAATAAAGCACCCATAATTGCAGCGGAAAAGTCACTTCCATCTCTCTTCAAAGTCGTAGGAATATTCTGGGGTGTACTGGCAATGAACCCAGTTGCAACAATTGTGTCACATGAATTTTGAGAGCACCAATTCTCAAGTCTGCGGCCCGACTCCAAATAATCCGGATCAACTTGATTAGAACTTGTAGGATTTACAACGAGGACATCTCTCGTGTCCATGCAATTACATTCTAACCCATTCTACAAGATCAAGGGGAATAAAGATTAAGAACAAAAGCACTTTCATGGAATTTTGTGAATTGATAAATTTCATATTAATAAAAGCATCACGTATAAGAAACACCTTCCTCACGACAGCCGAGAGCAGTTCTGCAGACCATAACTCGCCATGACCAACAACAAAATCTGAAAAAGATTCTGTTGCATGACCAGCTGTGGTACATCAAGAGTTTAAGTCATTACAGAAGAAAACGATTTCCTCATTAAATAAACAAAAAACAATTGTAACTTGCTGAAATAAGAAAAAGAGTAAAGCAATAAATCATGGAAGCATGCAACAAGATTTGAAAGATAAGTCAGTATGTAGATAAGATTGAACATTGGAGAATGCAACTTGAACATTGAGGAAAGATCATCTCAGCAAGCTCAGAAACCCTGTACTGGAAAGAATAACTGCCCATTAATGTGCAGGTATAGAAGTGTAGCACTACTGAGAATGCTATCCGTGGCCATCCAGCGGTTGACAAAATTCATGGAGAACACACATGAACTGCTGAAATTGATTATGTGATATTTCTTGTCAGTTGCTTTAGCACATGTAGATCAAATATACAATATAGGGGTCGGAGAGGGAACACACATGCGTGAACTTGTACAAACTTTCTTGCCATAGAACAACTAAAGTGACTTGGAGGAGGTTACTTAACCTTTTTAACTTATTCCATTCTCTTCTTTTTGGGAATACAAAAATTTTTTGCATGATCATTCACATAAAATAATACAAAAAGAATTGCTGCAAGGACTTTTGTTTCTGTTAAGCCCAGCACAGTAGACACACATAGCGTCGCATACACATACCAATATATATTGCACGTAACATTGCCTTAAGATTATTGATGTCCTGATGCAACCGATCCAAGAAATTAGACAGGTCATCCCCCTCAAGTAGATCAACTGCAGTTGACTTGTGCTTTTCTAGAACAGCATCCAATGCAATTATATAAGAATCATCTCGGGACTGTGCTTTGTATATGAGATCATACATCATGTCTGTCACCTTTGACATTGCAGACACGACAACCAACTTTCTTTCTGACTCATCCTTAACAATAATGTTGGCAACATTTCGTATCCTTTCAGAATTTCCCACACAGGTTCCACCAAATTTATGAATGGACCAAGCATCGCCCTTTGGAAGGTGAGCTTTTTCCACAGCTTCATCCAGCAAAACATCTAAAATAAAATTGTTAAGCAAAATTTTTAGCTTATTATTGACATTTTCTACACTCACACTAGTTCAAATTCACATGTTAAGTAAAAAGGAAAGTAAACCTGCACTAGCAACTGAAGCAAATGGGTTAAAATTTAATGAATCCATTCCTTGCAGCTGCAAAGCATAGCCTAGTCTGTGGTTAAGAACAGCAAATATATATCAACAGCTGCGAAAACATGAATAAACAGAATGTAGAAAACAAGACAGCCAAATTCATGAGAACTTCAACCTTATAAACACTAAAACTTTTTAAAGATTAAAAAGATGCATAGTGGTAAGTTTAGTATAGTAATCAAGCAATCTTAGCCAAGTACTCTGGATCCAACAATCTCCGCATCCCCCTTGTTCCATGTATCAGTTGGAAGCTAGTGCCAAACAATGCAGCATGCGACCATATAATCACACAAATTAGCCATATGTTCAATTATGAATTGATTAAAGCCAGGGGAAAAAAAAAGTTTACGCTCGTGTAAAAGAGTTCACCAGATCAATTTCTTGAATATGAAGTGTGCATTAGAAAACTTAAACTTAACTCCAGGGACTGCATGCATTTCCGGAC
Source organism: Sesamum angolense (assembly GCA_034509725.1). Taxonomy (NCBI): domain Eukaryota; kingdom Viridiplantae; phylum Streptophyta; class Magnoliopsida; order Lamiales; family Pedaliaceae; genus Sesamum; species Sesamum angolense. The sequence goes on from JACGWL010000759.1 coordinate 61,172, forward strand.
TAACATTGATGCAAGAATATTACATTGAAAATCAAATCTTCAGTTGTTCTATTTTGGTTTTACAGAAAGTAAAATAAAGGGTACACAGACATCTTAATCCACACAAAGTTTGAATCTTTAATAGTGCTTCTGATTCATTCATTATTTTCAAAACCCAGATAAAGGAACTCCAATATTTCTGTACAAACCCTACTAGAAATCAGTTCGTAAAGTAAAAACAAAACGAAAAACCCATTCCCTCTATGTTAAGCTCCCGCATAAATGCTTAGCAAGAATGAGTTACCTGGAGGCGGAAAGGCGCGGGACGAGAGACAAAGAGTGGATCTTCCTTGGCGGCGTTAACATTTTATTGGGTTTAGAAGAAACACTGGTTAAAGAATATGATGGAGATGATAGAGATGATGCGAACGCCATCGCCGCAGCTCGGTCTTACAGCAGTGTGTCCGCCCCTTTTTTTCGACGGCTGATAGGTAGTAGTAGCAGTAGTAGTTTGATGTTGAGGAGTGAGGGATTGATGTTTTTTAGGCGAGAAAAGTTCACAAAGTCAAAATAAAAACTTTCCTTCTTTCTTCCGTTTGTTTTTGTAGCAAGGAATACATTTGTGAGAGAGATTTATGAATTCATCTATTTGTATTTTGAGTATCGGACTAAATCAGTTTATAGAATTATTTTAAATTAAATGAATAATAAAAAGATCCTCTATGAATTACAAGGTGTTTATTTATATAAATTATTAAAATTGAATAAATTTTATTAATTATTTACATTGATTGATTCACATCTTTTTTATCAAAAAAATTACTTTTAAGCCCCTTGTTTACAAAATTTAATAGATTACAAAATAATAATAATAATAATAATAATAATAATAATAATATATACCAAATTGTCCCAAGCAATTACCATATTGTCCCCACTTGTACATAAAATAACAAATTAACTTGACGATGAAAGGAGATTTCTGGGAGAAATAAATACAATCTCACAAACTCTCCTTCTTTGAATAAGAGATGACAATTGCAGCCGAGCTAAAATCCTTATGAATGTGTCTGTTTTGAAAAAACAAAAAAACACATTGTACTCTTTAATTTAATATCCATTTTACCATTACAAAATTTTTGTTTGATTTGCTATGCTCTACCTTGCTGCTCAATAATATATACAAAAAAAAAAAACTCTTGTTTTGCGCGACGGCAGAGATTTTAATTTTTTGTGGAATCGAGGATGGGGGGTGAGGAAGGGGTTAGCGTCTCCTCGTCAGAAAACGAGGGCTGGATTGGGAAGACAGAAGATGGAGATGAGGGTGCATTGGCAGTGACATAGAGAGGCGGGCTAGACGGCAAGAGAGGTGATTTTTTTCATAGAAAAGAAGATGAATTGAGGAAGAAGATGAGTTGGACTATTCTCTTTTGATGATTACTTATAATAATTTATATTATAAACAATTAGTTATCATTAATTAATTAATATTTCTAAATCCTTTAAAATAAATTATTTTAAATTTCACTTTAAGAGTTATAATGAGTATTTATTGTAAATTTAAATTTGGATAACAACAAATAAATAATACATAAACTTTAAAAATAAAATTTTCTTTTGATGATAAAAATTTATGATAATTTTTAAAATTAATATAATATCAAATATATATTTTTATATAATTTTATTATACATATCATTAATATTGTTATTATATATTTTTTATATTATTAAATATTATTTTTGATGCCGATCATGAATATGATGATGATAGGGAAAATAATATAAATATAAGATGCATATAAAATAATTTAAATATTTCATATTTTATGATGTGATCACATGCCGTTGATGTTTTGTCTTCAAAATGGGTAATTTTGTCAATTTTATATTTTATTCTTTATAATAACTAAAAAGATAAGTACACTACAAATTATCAATTCAAAAATCATCCAATAATTCATATAAAGTAAATAAGCTATTACGTTATCGTCTTACCAAATATCCCAATATTAATCATGAATTTATCTATTTTCTGTAATCCCATCCAACGAAGTAAAGGAGGTCTAAAGGTACAATGATCATTTATCTGTTAGTGCAAGTATGGGACTAATTTATTCTACCTCCACACGTGGTATTAGTTATTCAAATTTGTTAACTTCTTTAATAAAAATAGGATAAATTGCATACCCTCCCCCTATATTTTAAAATTTTAGTTGAAAACCCATTGTGTTAAAAAAATAGGAAAAAAGATCTCTATTTTTTTTTTTTTTAAATTATGCACACACTCTCCTTCCATTTGTTAGGTTTAACGATGTTAATTTTTTTATTGATTTGCCCGTTATACCCTTTTTATGATAGCCATTGATTATTAATAGTTAAAAATCAACGGTCCAGATCTAAAATAACTTAAAAATATATTTTTATTTATATATACACACAATTATACAAACGATTATATATAATATATAATACAATATATGTAGTATAATATATATATATATATATATATATATGTACAAAAGCAGTGACGCCGAGCATTGCTGCCTTTGTAGGTGGCGATGTGTCGCCATCGCGCAGCACAAAAGAGGCGACGTCCCTGTAGAAGGGGGCGACGGCGGTCACCCACTTTGTTGGGCCACCACTGTCGCTCAAATCTAGGTCGATAGGCGGCGACGGCGACGACAAAGGGGAGTAGGCAAGGAAATGGTGAAGGTGATGATTTTTAATATTTTTAAAAATAAGTAAAATGATGAATTTTCTAAATTTATAAAATAATAAAAAATTATTAAAATACTTATAATTAATATGTTAATTTAATAATTATTTATATTAAATAATATAATTTAAAAAATTGTTATAATGCTTTTATATTTAATCAATACATTTTATGGATAAACATAATTTATTTAAATATATTTAAACTAATGATAATTTAATTTAGTTAATAATATATAATTATATAATTGATTGATATTTATATTTATATCAATATTAAATTTAAAATGTGAATTTTTGTATTTTATTTTTGTTTGGTGATTTTTCAATTTAAAATTTTATATACTTTTTAGGTATTTGATATTTAATTAATATTTTTATAAATAAATATATTTAGATTAAATAATATCTTAAATTAATTAATAATCTTATTATTTGTTAAAATATTTTTGGCTAAAATGTATAAAATCCCCTTATATTGTTAAAAGTCCACTAAAAACCACATTCTGTTTTAAAAAAATACAGGGGTGTTGTGTAATTTATCCAATAAAAATATAATTTAAAATTAGAATTAAAAAATATATTTTAAATATGCACTTCTGTTGGAACTCGCAAACTAGTTATTATTATGGAAAAATTGCATAATACTCCTTTGTGTTATTCAAAAATTGCTAAAAATTTACATGTATTAATTAAATATCCTAAAGAGATCCTCTATCATTACAAAATCTCTACAAAAAAAAAAAAACAAAAACAAAAAACAAAAACAAAACTCTCCTTTAAAAAAAATGAAGAGTTGTCTACAAGCACTAGAAAAGAGAATTTGATAATATTTTGACTTTTTTTCAGTCTTTTGGCCTATATGAATGAACAAAATTATCCTTATTTTATGCAATTATTTGCTTATTAGGATTATTTTAATATTTATAAGTTTTTAAAATCAAAATACTTGAATTTTTCCTAAATATTATTAGTTAATTTGATTCTGTGTTGAATATATTTTAAAATTATATTATTTATATAATTATAATAAATAAATTTTAATATTTTTAATATAATTATATTTTAATACAATAATACATAATTAATTTAAGGGTAAAATACACTTTGTCCCCCCAAACTATTCGTCATGTAACATTTACTCCTATAAACTAACAAATGTAATACTTACCCCATTGGTTGGACAAAATTGATCTTCATGCTTTGAATAATTATATTATTTTTAATGTATATTAATATTTTGCACATTAGGTCATCACCAAATTATTTTTAATTATCTTTTTAATAAATAAAGAATTTACATTAAAAGTGGAGTATAAATTAATATATATATATATAGTAGATACACAATAAATATTTATAACCAACAACTCATATATGCTTCTTTAAAGAAATTGACAAATATATATATGCTAACCAAAATTAAATATTTTTAAAAAAAATTAATAAATATATTTTATCATATTTTTCATAAAAAATTGATATTTAATTATTCATTTGTTTTATCTAAAAGAATAAATAGATAATAACTTAATTTTATCATCAAATTAACAATTTTTTTTTTATGATTTTTTGTGTATTTATTGTACTCATTTATTAGTTAACTTTGAGTTTATAAAAAAAATCAAACTATTTAACTCACTAATTATATTTAACTTTGTTATAAATAAAATATATATTTTTCAATTAAGAAAATCTTAATTAAACTTAAAATGCAAAACTACAAAAAAAAAAAAAATCCTTGAAGTAAATATATATAATATAAATTTATAAAATAAAAAAACAAAAAAAAAAAAACACAATATTTTTATAATATTTAAGAGTATAACGAGAAATTATTCAAAAAATTAACGTTGTTAAGTCAAATAAACAACAAGGGAATAGTGTGCAAAATTTTAAAAAATACAAGAACTTTTTTTTATATTTTTAAGGGATAATTACACTCTCATTCCATTAAATTTTGGTTTAGTTATATATAAAGCCCTCTGTGGTTTGCTCTTGTATAACAAATAAGTCCTCTCGTTAGTAAAAACTTATCGAACTTGCTGATATTAACAAAGAATAAAAAAAATATATTTATCCTTGATTGACTTACCTTTATACGTCTTCACACGTAATATATGTAAAGAGGTATATATTCCTCATTATAAAGATAGTTTAGTTTAAAAAAATTGTTTGTTTTGCAATAAATTAGTTTTAAATCAATTAAGAGCAATTTTTTTTTATTCAGTATTTTTTTGTTAATATCAATAAATTTATAAATTTTGACTAATGAATAATTATTTGTTAGACGAAAAGAAATTTCAAAACTGCTAGATGAAATTTTCTAAGTTACATAAAATTTACGTATAATTATAAATTTCAGCAGAGAAGAGCATAAATGTTGAACGTTTTTACTTAAATTTTCGTAACACCAAGGGTTTATGCAATTTTCCCTATTATTATTAACTGGCTTTTGGCATTTGGGGGTTATGAATATCAATGAAATATATCATCATCTGCTACTGCTAGCTTTACGATTTGTTCCTCATCATCCCTGTCCCCAAACACAGAAAAGCCCGTGTTATTTTTGCTCTCTGCTTATAATCCCTCCTCCCTTTTTCATTCCCGCTGATCAAACTCTATCGTACCCTGTATCATGGACGTCTTGGAGGCTACCAATGACTTTCAAGATTGGGATGTCGTTCAGTCCAACCCGGATTCTGAATCGGCTTCGGTTAACTCGTTCGATGAAATTGATTCTGGAGGCTTAATACAGACCAATTATTTCTCGTTAGATGCTCATAACCAGTACGGGCAGGATTTGGACGATAAAAAATTGAGAGCACCAAGTTGGATTGATCCGAGGTTGGAGGAGAACCCAACTAGGTACCTTAATCTGGAGTCCGGTGAGCTCTGGTCCGATTCCAGCAGCCAACAGTCAGATGACCGCAAGTTCAGCGATGAAGTGGCTTTCTCCCTGAACGAGAAGAAATTGGGCTTTCGAGGAATTAGGGAAATAGATGAGGAAAAATGCGCAACGATGGTGGAGTTTGGGAAATCTTATTCGGATTCAAATGGAATTGAAGTGTGTTCTGCGAAACTTAATGACTCCGTGGAGAATCCTGAAGTGGGTGTGGGAGGCCACGTAAATTTGCATGATGAGTTGGAGGTTTTAGGCAAAGAAAAAATGAAAATGAGAAGATTGGATGCGGAGGAAGTTATCCCTGAGAATGTGGAAAAGAGACGAGGTGAAATTGAAAAGAGGGGCTTGGCATGGTGGAAGATGCCAATGGAGCTTCTACGGTACTGTGTCTTTCGAGTGAGTCCGGTGTGGACAGTCTCTGTGGTGGCGGCTGCACTGGGGTTTGTGATTTTGGGGCGGCGCAGGCTGTATAAGATGAAGAACGGGACTAACGGATTGCAGATTAAGGTTCATGTTGATGACAAGGTCCGTGAATTTTTTCTTTATTATCTTTTATTTATCTTGCTCTTTCCATATTCTTTATAATATTTTTAGACGATAGTACCTATCTAGTATTATTGTGCTTCTGTCGTAATATCATGTGCTTCTGTCATAATATCATGTGTCTTATTTGCAGAATGTTGGTTTACGCCCTTTTTCTTCTAATTCTGATTAAGCCTGGAAAATTGATAGATGAGGAGTGCTTAACATCTGGGTTTCTCTTATCTTCTTTTAATAATTACGATTGTGATAAGGTTGCTTTGGACTATAATAGAATGCATTTTTTTATCTCTGTATTTTCCTTAGGTTGCCTGGGTGCCTACAAAGATATTTTAAAATAGATTTTCAGTATGGAATGAGTTTGAGACTCTTTAAAGTTGATCAGACATTTTAAAGCATTGTTTTTTAGAGTATATCCTGATCAAAACTTGCAGTTGCATCTTGGTTTAATGCTGCATGGTTTGTATTTGTAGCTAGTGGTGTACATAATTACCCCCAAAAAAGAAGAAAAAGAAAAGCTAACATTGTCCATTGTAAAGGTCCTGTGGACTTTTAAATGGCTGGAGTACTTGATGGATTTGTTTGATGATTAAGTGATCAGTCTGGTCTATTCCTATGGGTAGTGAGATTGGTTTTAGTTTTATCTCTGTGTCATCTTTGGAACTATATATAGTTTGATCATGAAATGGGCTAATCTATAATTGAGAGGAAGAACACATTAGTTGCACTACATGATTGGGGTGGGATTTGAACAGTAAATAGTCAATGAAGCTTTTCAGGAATGACATGATAGTGTGTGTTAAGTATTAGTACATCCCCAGAATGTACCCCTTTTATCTGATGTTGTCATTTGTGAACTTTATGCTGCAGAAGGTAGCTCAGGTCATTAGCCACGCTGCTCGCCTGAATGAAGCATTCTCAGTTGTAAAGCGGGTCCCTGCGGTTCGGCCTTCCCTGCCTTCTGTTGGAACCATAAACTGGCCTGTAATGAGTCTAAGATAAGCGCAGGTGGTTTGTAAAAGAAGAGACAGTCGATGGCATCACATTGAGACAATGTGCAGGCTTCAATTTGTAGTCTATCATTTGCGTGCTTGTGCGTGTGTATTAAGTTTTTTTGCCTTTAAAGCTTTTGTTCCATTTGTAGTCTCTATGTAAAGAAGTTTTTCGAAGGGACTATAACTATAATTGCAAACTTATTTTTAGAAAAAAGTATAATTTTATATTTTTGAAGAAGATTTAAATAATTCACCTTTTTTTTTCTTTCCAAACATCACCGAAGTCGTGAGTTGTTGATAGTTAAGTTTGGTTTTTATTACATGTCTAGCTAAAAAGTTTATTCGAGTTTGTCAGATAGACCCCTGCTTTTTACATTGATTGTATGGGTTCAAATTTCTCTAATATGTACCTCTTTGTAATCTCTATTACAAAAACGAACTCAGAAAACTCAATGTATCTTACATTCACAACGAAAAAGTTAAAAAATTCTCTGGTTAATGAATTTTACAAACTTGTGACAGAGTGGGCTAAGGAAATTTGTATACCAATCAGTTTGTCTTTTAACCTAATTCAAACATGTTTTTTAGCATTTTTTTTCTTTTTTGAACAAAACCAAATTCAAACTGAACAGTCTTGTTAAAAGAAGTTAATCAATGTGATAGAAGAACAAAACATAACTTCCCTAAGCAAGGGATACAAAAAAAGGGGCAAGTATCATAACATTCATTTAAGCCTAAGATCGAAGGTCTTTGAACCAAAAGGTCCGATGGTTTATTCCCCTCTCTATAACAATGCTGCAAAAGAACTAATTTAAAATCAGTCAAGATCTGCCAGCAATCCTATAGAAGATTCACTAACGTTTTGATTGGATTGGGTTGGCTTCCTATAAAAAAGATTAGCAGAATTGAATCCGTTTCAACAATAAGATTATCAATTTGCAATTTTGAAGCCAACTGAAATCCCTTTCAGAATGCTTACATTTCAACACTGTTGTTAGTCAAGGTGCCAATGAAGCTCATTAACCTTGCAATGAACTCACCTTGCTGATCCCTGATAATTTCCTTTAAAATTGATTTACCCAAATTTCCTTTGGCTGAACCATCAATACGTAGTTTAAAACAACCTAATGGGGGAGGGGTCAATTTGATGTAGTGACGTATCTTATCAGTGTTAGGTGCTTTCGCAATTGAATTATGGTATTAGTAATCCGTGAGAAAACAAGAACTTTTTTTGGGAGATACTCATTGATAGGCGAAAATCTGAAAATGGCTTCATTCTGCTTTTCCATATGTGCCAAAATGAATGAATAATGTGCAGCTGTAAATGAATATTGTGCTTTAGTCTATTCAGTAAGATAATGATGTTCGTATTCTGAGGAAAGCTTGGAACATGATCAATTTTTTGCATTTAAACAAAATATAATTTATATCTTCAGAACAAAGTGAGAAGGTCTTGGTATTTCATGCCAAATCAGCTTCCACGGGGAACATGTTTTTGAGATCGGAGATTTGTTCTTGATAATATTTCAAATAACTTCATTTACGTATCAAATTTTTATGGGAAAAAGCCAACAGTGTCGCTAACAATTTTTAGTTATTGGATACCTCTACTCAATGAGGTTCTTGGTGCTGACCCATCAAATTACATGGAATAAAATTGAATAACACCATTGGTAATGATCCGAGATGTAAGCATAATTATGGCAGAAGAGGAAATAAATAACCAGAATCAAGATGCACAACCGACATCTCCATAAACTTATCAGACAAAAGCAATGTCCTCTCCATCCACGGAAGCCCATGCTCTATCATTGCCCTTCTAGTGTACAGGGGTACAAGACACACAGATCAAGAACCCAAGAAACTCATCTCACGCTATTGGCCAATCTGTCAAATCTTTGTGCAAGAACATGGTCACTAGCGCATTCATATACCTCAATCAGTGATTGAATTGTTCTGAATATAACATCCTTTTTCTGGTCCACGGACACCAAATGCTTCACCTCATCATGTGAATTACTTGTACTCCCAAGAGATGAGCACAAATCTTTAATTCAAGAAATGATGCTTTCTATATAAGAAAATGGAGAAAATAAATTAATCATAACTGATGCTAATTGATCCTAAGTTGAGAATAAATATATGGCTTGAAATAAGAATTATGGACCACATGCAAACAAGTGGACTATTCATCATTAGAAACAAAACTGGCACACAGTAATAGAAGTCTTAACACAGTACACTATCTATTTGTCTTACTTTGATTAGAAAATCTTGTATAGCTCCATGGTCATATCTTGCAGCAAGACCAAGCAGATGCAACATAGTTGAAGTCAACTGTAACAAACAAACATCACTAGACTGTAAACCCAACAGAGCCAATAGTGACTGAATTAACAAAAGATATTAGTGGCATCCAAAAGATTGCTACTGTTTATACTTTCTCTGACTAAATAATGAAAATAGACATGAATGTTGAGAACAGATCTTTCTATGACTTGCCATTATGGAAAAGACAAAACAATCTGATCTTAGATCTGATGAAACTTTGCAACAACTTATGGTTAGCAGCAGCATCAAATTTAAAACATATAGAGGAACCTCCCAAAAACATAATCAAGAAGTGCACTAATTGCTTTTCAAGATTCACGCCTTCACTAGATATTAGCAACTCAAGGTTTTCTAGACAAGTAGACCAAAATACTGGTTGCTTGCGTTCTTAATAGTAAAAAAGTTAATGACAAGGGAAAAAAAGATCATAAATGAGTATAGTTTGAAACATTAGAGCATTAAAAAAGATCTCAGAAATTTTACTATGATCCAAATAGTGATATCATAACATAACATAGCAATAAGCCAGTGCATGGGAGTCCCTCAAGATGACCTGCTTTTCAAGTGCAATCCAGTATTTGAAGTTAGAAGGGTCTGAAATCTGATCTGATTTGAAGTTCTCAACGACATGCTCCACACTTTTCACTACATCAAAGTATGATTTGCCATAATCTGCACAATCAAGATACCATAAGTAGAAGGGAAGTCTCATGCTCTGCTTGCTGTTTAGTTCTTTAAGCAAACAAAACTGTACACACTTAATTCACTCTATGCATAAAAAATTCCTCAAAGCTCAAAATAACAAAAACGAAAAAAATATCCCAATTATGAAAAAAAAAATGTTAAATTTTCACTAAAGGGAAAGCAAAAACCTAATTTAGAATTTTCAGGGACTAGTAAAATATAAGCGCGTAGCGCATGTTGCAAATAATTCTAAGAAAACATTAAGCATGAGGAGATTATTGTTTGATATAGAAAAACATTTTAATTATTGAAATTAAAAAATATGAATGAATGACAATAATATTTCATAATTATTTAGTTATTTAGATTAATATATATTTCATAGATATTCTATAGGAATATTTTATTTTTTTTATACATAATCCGTAGATATTTTTTAAGAATATTTATATTCTTTTAATACATAAGTGAATTACATATCTTTTTCAAAAGTATAATTATGATTTAAAAACTTATACACTCAAATAGATTTAGACTTATTTTAAATTTTCAATATCAGATGATGTAGCTTTTTGTTTTGCAACCTTAGTTCAAATACTTACGCACACATATTATTATATACAACAATACATAAAAAGTACTACATTACATTTGTATTGGCTTTTTAGAGTAATTTACTGACCATGCTTGTTAATTTTTCTTTGGTAATTAACTTTTTTACTAATAAGTTTATATATTTTATGAGGTATAATTACATATCTTTTATAATTGCCACGGTCAGCTGGAAGACCGAAAATATTGGCTAATCAATTAGCCTTAGGTATAGTCAAGGCCTGCTCTAATCCTCCCAAGCACCACTGGTTTCCTGGCTTAGTTCTTCTTGGATAATTCAATATACTCATGCTTGTTAACTCCCAAAATATTGAGATGAAAATAGATAGTTTACTTGTCCTGTTGTGAATCAACTGAAGTCTTGAGACACCAATCACACTGTTTTTCCTGAGACCCAACTATAGATATAGTTGCATAGTTTAAACTTCAGGAAAGTTACAGACCAACCAAATCTTGAACACCTTATAGGTAGTAGCTTTCACTTCTCTTGTTATAATGACTTGACTTGCTGCCTCATAGGTCAGTCTAATCACCTTAACTTAGAAAGTTCATTTTTCATTTCTCTTGGGAAATTGGATTCGGATTTTCCACAAAATCGCTTCAACAGCAGAGAGTTGTACAAGTAGACCTGACTTCTATCAAGTTGAAAACTAGTGGTATTTCTGAGGAAGCAATATATTATAGGCTTTTACCATACAAAATAATATATCAACTAAACAAAATCATAGCAATGGAGGCGTGCAATTGGAAAGAAGGACAATAGATCATTAGAGAATGAGAGGTCATGTTAGTTATACGAGAACTATTTTGACATCACCTCTGATAGTTTCTGGAACAGCCAAAGCAGCAGCGGCTTGTATCCTGATCTTAAAATTAGAAGAATCCCGAAGTAGTAACAACAGGATGCTAAAAACAGGAGAAGCCCTGCAAAATATGAAAGTATATGAATATGTCAATACTACACAATAATCAATGCATGCAAAACCACTCTTCTAATCTACTAACAGATGCTTGAATAATTATTTGGCCAATGAACCTAATTTAACCGACAACACATTGTCTCCCTTTATGTCACTCTTGTACTGGAAAAACCTAGTCTAGAAAGACAATGCTTAACTCAGCAAGGTAGCCAAAATTCCTCTAAGATTGCATTTACAATCTTAGTTGGTGAGTTCACTCATCAATTAGTTTCATCACAATTCTTGATTTGCAACATTGAAAATGCAATACCAAGTTTCTGTGTCAAAAGATAGGTCACAATTTGGATTTAATGAAATCTGGATTTTGTTTGTCCCATCTCCAACTAAGGACTACCCCAGATCAGGTTCTTTTCCACAATTAGATTGTACTCGTTCCAAATCACATTTGGTGAACCAGACTCGACATCTACCACTTCCCTTCCCAATCACTACCTTTATGCTTGACTATGAATCTGTAAGGAAAAGCATCACTAGTTTCACTCCCATGGTAACCATGCATGTCGAGTTAATCCAGAAACTTATCACTCCAGTCATTCTCTCGCTTTTTTACAAAATTGCCAACAAAAGATCATCAGGGACAAGATGACAGTACCAGGTATGCTGCTTGAAAAACTAATAGACATTAGAGCCGGAATGTGTGGGGAATACTTCTATCATAGGTATAATGAATGGAATTAAGGGGTTGAGAGTCACTTGCCAATATATCTTTTGTGGCTACAACATGTGCTATTATAAATCTATTAAAAGATCAAGGAAACACAATTTTTTCTAAATTCAATTTGAGAAACAAAACAGAAAGCATACATGAGATTTAGATGGGGATTGATATCTTTAAACTTGACAAAGTGGCACACAAGTAACTTCCCTAACACTGTTTACTCCGGACAGTAAATGAGATTTTCCGTTGCTGTGGAACAAGACACTTAATTTCCATTCAGGACATAAACTAAAAAAGGAATACCTAATGAGAAATTGACAAGTTCTGAGAACCATGAATAGGTTGACCAATTTAGATATCGTAAATCAAACTCAAATAAGTTGGCATGCAAGAGGTCAATGTTGCGCAGATCTGACCAAGCAAAATGGGCGGAAGTTACATTACAAGGTCCCCAACATCCACACATGGCATGAAAGTGAAATGTTGCAATTGTTCCCCTAAAAAAAAATATGAGTTGATAAAGGGTAGAACCTACCAATCCATGTCTCGCAGTTTCAAAGTTTTGTTGAGGAATAAATTGCTCAATGCGTGACACACATTCCACTGAACCTGTGAGCAATTTTCAGTTTCAAGAGATTTGATTCAATGACTAACACTTTAACCAATAAGTATCACAATGTGAACTCTAACACTTGACCAAACCTTAACGTTTCCAGTTGTCACACAAGAAAGAAATGTCTGCACCATCTGTTCAAGCCAATCAAATCTCCCCAAAGATGTTGATGTGAATGAGTCTGACCTTTCTTTCATATAATCATTGGAGCTTTCCGCACCATCATAAGGGATACCATCCACTGAATCACCATGCACAAGTGGTTGACTTGTAAATTTAATAAATCTTGAAAGATTTCCCAGAGCTCTAACAGCATTTGCTTTCACCTGAACCGCATTTCAACCAAAGACAATTTAAAAGAGCATAAGCTGCACCATTGATGCACATGCAAGGAGGTGACACATAATTTGCACTAGAACTTTTAGATTGAAATAATATCTGTAAAAACTTAATTCAAGTACACATCTCCAAGTTAAGAGGTTTGACAAGCACATGTTTAGGGGAGGGGGAGGGGGAGGGGAGGGGTGTTGGGGAAGAGGGGGTGTTGTACAAACACAAATGGAGATGGTTTTCTCTGATTCAGAAAAAAAAATTCTGAAAGAATATACACGATATCGTACAGCTATGCAGAGGAAAAGTTGAGGAAATAAAACCAAGTAGTCTTAGACAAATAAATACCACATCACCACTTGTTCTAGAACCATGAAAGGAAAAGGTTTAATGAAATAAATCAATGAGCTCCAGATAAGCTTGGTAAGTAGCCCTGAATGTTTTGAAGCTTTCTTGTTTGTCAGAGAAACACGTCTGAAATGATCTGTTCCGAAGTAGGTCTAGCAAATGCAGTATAGATGGATTTTCCATAAAGTTAGCAGGATGACCTCATTCTAAATGGCCTTATCGACAAGGATACAGGAGACGTAAATGATAAAGTGTGTAGAGGCCCCCAAAGCATGAAGTCATCTTGGACACAGAATCATACATAAACAAGTTTCACCTATCCAGTTTCCCTAGATCAAGAGCACAAAATGACCAAATAAAATGACAGTTCTATCGCATGCACCTAGAAGCTTATTAAGTAGAGAGAAAGAGACAATTCTCAATTATTTTAACTTTTATTGTAGTTGAAAAAGTGCTACAAAATTAGCTTCACTTGCAGATGTTGCACTTTACATATCTACCTTGTCATTGTCCCTTGCCAGCCTCAAGGAACTATCAACAAGCAACGATATAACTTCAGAGCTTATCCTAGAGTCTGTCACAATCAAAAGTTAAGATTGGAGAACAGAAATTAATATTTCACAGAGAAATAGATATGAGATTCCAACACTGGCCCACCGAGAGACCCTCTTCCTGCGTGAAGTGCATCGATGAAATGACCCAGAGCATCACATATGTTGGCTAAGGCCCATGAAGCTGTAATACGGACCTGAAGGTCATCATTGAACACATCCATTTGATTAAGGAGACATGTTATTAGAAAAGAAAAATGGAAAGAAAGCTCGGAAGAGAATAGCATAAACTCCCACCATCTCAATTTGAATGCCATGTTTTGAACGGGCATGGAGTTTTCATTGAGTTAGAAACGAGAATATTTTATGCATGTGCACTCTTAGTGATTTAGAGTAATCAATGTCATATTAATACTTTAACTGATCTAGGAGATGGCTTGTGATAATGAAAACGAAATAAGAACATTCAATGTGGACTGAGAGTATCTCATCTAAGGGAAAGGATCATGGAGTTGCATCCTAACATAACCAGAACTCTACCATTACCTCCCTTCCAGCATTAGATACAAAACAATCACCCCCCAATATTTTTCAAAATTTAGATGGAGATTTTGTCATTCCAAGAAGGGAGGCATACAACTAATTACGTTTTATAAGAGAGGCCATTGTAATGGACTACTTTCTATATTTTTATTTTTTTCATTTTTGAATCAAACTAATAGTCATTTTACATATGCTGTTTGGGTTTTCTAACAATAGAAATCTAGAGGGAAGGCTTTCGTAATTCTAAATGATTGGAGAACATAGTTTGTAAAGTACACTAATTCCTAGGGGAGCTCATTGTAACTAAGACAACTTTTCACTAAATGTTTGAAAATTTACAAGAATAGATTCAAGAAATGTGCTATTAAATTTGAAACTAGATATTAAAAGCTTAAAGAAGCAAGGATTTCCCAACTGCTTTTTACAGCCTAATGAACTCTTTTTAATTTGATCATAGTAACTTCAAAATCATTTTTGGTAACTAAACAAACATCTCATGAGTTCTTGAAATTTATTTTGGCTAGAAGATCTTTTCACCCTGCAGAGGTTGTCAGCATTTCTTATTTTTGTTTGTCAAAGAATTAGTGGTCTATGTCCTAAAGTTGTGCACTTACTCATCTAAATGTTTATTGTGTCCCCATCACTTGAATAAAGGATTTACTATGATTGCAATAGCGAAATAAAGTTGGCCGGAAGGAATCTTTGAATTTTCTATCCATTCTGAAAGCAAACTTACTTGTATATGATAATCAACAGCCTAAATTTCACTGTTATGGAAGTTTCTTGAGGTAATGAAACATATGCTATATATGAGGTGAATTAGAACTGCCATTATCAAGTGATTGGTAAATGACTGGAACAGTTAATAAGACCAACTAGTATAAATTCACCTGGCAAGATGAACTCAGTAGTATACTCCAGCGCTTTATTATTAATGTAGTGAAAAAGTAACACTGAAAGCAACTGTATTATCAATGAAGACATGCAAGTTGTTACTAAAATGCATCATGCTTTGCACTTGGATCCAGTGTGCATTTTGCTACCTACTCTGCACTTAGCCCCAAGGAGGACTTGGCAACTGTCCGCTCTATATAACTAACCATGTACTGGAACAACTCAAAATCAGGGGGAAAGGAGGACAGCCAGCAAATGACTTACTGAAACCAGTGAATCAAGAGTATTATGTTCAGCAGCTCGGATGAACTTCTCTAGGACCTCTGGGCTGCAAAGAACAAAAAAAAAAAAATGAGGTTTTCTCTGATCACCACTTACCATAAAAATCGAAAGCTTATTAGCATTTATTACCTATGGTATATTTGTGGGAAACATGCAATAACACCAATGGCTCGACAGGCAGCTGACCTAACTGAAGGAACCTCATCATTTAGAGCAGCGTCAATCTATAAAGAATCCACAATGAAAAGTCATTAAGTTTATCGCACATGTACAACCCCCAACCATTCAAGGTTTAAAGGAACCAAGTTTTAGATCAGAGTCAATGGCCTTGTTTTGGTTCAATGCATTCACCTTGGACTAAGGCCAAGGTCCCACAAAAACCCCCCTCAACCAAAATAAAGGCATCATTTGGACCAAAATACCCTCCAAAAGCAACAGTGTATGTAGGAACATGAATTTACACTACAGGCATAATTCTTCTCTTGTTTCAACAATTATTGTGCAATTGTCAATAAGAAAAAAAATAAAAATTGTTGTACTCTAACTGTCCTGTAGCAGCTCAAGTCCTAAAAGGACTTGTTTTTCATTACTTTCCATGCTCAATATTTTAGGAAAAGTTTAACTTGTGTTTTTCAATTGCAGAAACCAAATGGATATAATTTTCTGAAATGGATGGAAACTAAAACTAGTGAATAAGAAATGAATTTGGCCAAGATTCCATAAGATTTCTAGATTAGAAAATGAAAAGATAAGGACATTAGAGCGATTAATGAAACCTTGAATGTGAATAACGAAAAGTTACACTAGGTTGCTATGAATTTGACACAACAATGAAATGGTGATGAAGATACACAATCTGGAAGCCAAAATTCAAAGTTCCCGAACATCAAGTGTGCATATATAAAACATTTTTAATGTGAAGATGGTAGAATGTCATATTGGAGCCCCAAAGTCAAAACTTTTCCAGCATGAACACCAAAATGCATGGACAAACATAAACAGCCAAATGACCCCCCCAACACCTATATACAGACTAATGATTATAAACCAAAGGAGCAACCCAAAGAAACCTAATGTAAGAAATTCTTAGTGAAAAAATTACGTTAAATGGTAGATGAAATTTCTCAAACAAAATTCGTGAATTTCTTTGAACTTCTTGCTTGTGGATGCTTTGAAAACAATTAAAATTATACATTTAAAGTAATTGGATTAATCGTAGTACAATTTCTAGAGCTTTGACAAAGGATTTGGTAGAAATTAGAGTTAGGGCTCGTCTTTTTCCATTGGCCATAGATTAGGGCTTGGTCTTCCTACATTTGGCTTCAAAGTATTTAATGGGATGTGTATTTGCAATTTTAAGTAGGCTGTTGTTGTTTAAAGCAAGGGGGTACACATGGTTCTTGGGCAGCAAATTTCAGGAGACCCGTCTGAGACCAGTTAACGGATCCCTCCGCTGAGAATGATTTAGGATCACAAGCCAACGCCTAATGTATAACTAGTGTATGTGGCACACTCAAATGCGCGTGCAAAATAATATAAATATTATATTAAAAATAAAAATAGATTGGAGAGAGAAAAATAATTTATATACTAGTAGAGGTAGTTCTGCCAAACCAAAGAAACCAAATTGGAGCTCTTCAATTATATACTAGTAGAGATACTAAGTCAGGCACAAAATCTGACATGTCATGGGCCAAGTGGTCAAGTACACGCAAACATTAAAGCCGTCCATGTCTAAAGATTTGATAGGTAGAAGACACGGGCCTCAGTACGTTTTGTAGTTGAGGGGTGTGCATGTGACTTTGGCCATAGTGCAGAGGTGCAAAATGCAATTTCAAGACATAAAGCATTATTTTTTTACACTGCACAACAAAAATAGGAGCTTCTATACGCAGAAGAAGCGATACCTTCACTTAACAAAAGACAAGAGCTCATGGTTGATGAAGAACTTACTGAAGAACATATAATAAATTCCTGTTTCTCCTTAGGTAGGGAAAAGAAAATCGAAGAAGTCATTCCAGCAAAACAGGTCACTGATGCAGCCCTTACCTTCCAGAGAAAGCAAAGTGTGATATACTTGCACAGAAGGACATAGATAATGTTATATATTATCAACTTAAGTCACTAAAGCATGATACGCAATGCAGCACTAATACACTTAGACAGCTTCAGAAAGAATTAAGTCTCTAACAAGGGGAAATAAACAAATAATATGCAATTGAACGCTGGCATGATGATATTGATCCACATTATTGAAGAAAGGCCCGACGAAAATAGCGGAAATAGGAGAAATACCAAAAAACCCTAAACAGAAATTTTACATCCCAAAAATGTAAGAAAATATTTCTCAATCCAAAAGAAGACCATTTAACCAAGGCTATGTTCCAACAATTCCATCTACTGACTACTTCACTGATGCTGTTACCATTTAATTAATTCCAGAAAATTTGCCATTTTGTTTACCAAATTACAGAATAATCAATTGGGCTTTTTGGATGATTAAGACTTCATCACAAAGGATATCAGGATAGGATTTTTCTCAGAAATAAGAAAGTACAATGTTTTATTTTCTTCCAAAGCTTTACTTCTTTGTAAAA
The DNA here is from genome assembly GCA_034509725.1 of Sesamum angolense. NCBI lineage: Eukaryota > Viridiplantae > Streptophyta > Magnoliopsida > Lamiales > Pedaliaceae > Sesamum > Sesamum angolense. The sequence continues at coordinate 79,732 of JACGWL010000759.1, forward strand.
AGAAGTTACATAATTATGAATTGAAGTTTTAAACAAACTGAAAAATGTTTTACTATATTAAGAGGTAATGTAGAATGCTTATTTGCAAGACTTAGTTACTTGCAATATTTAAAGTAAACAAAATTAGGAATCAAGACATTCTTGCAGGACGGGGGGGAGTAACTCTCCTTGGTCCTTTTAAAACTTTAATTTGGATGAATTTTTTTCTTATTTTTTGGTGGGACACATTGCCTAAAAATTTCCAGTTTTGATTTAATAAAGTAATGTTACTTTACCAACAAAAATAAGGAAAAAATTGACTAGCTTTTCAAATATTAATTTAATCCATAGTGAATGTATATTTGTAATTAGAATGAATCTACTTATAATAAAGAAATAGTCAAATATAAAATTTTAATAGAGTTTTAAATTTAAGTTTTTCTTTCAAATATTTATTAAGAAACATGCCTTGTAGACGGAAGTCTGACAAAAAGGGATCTTATTTTAACTAACCATAGCTGAAGAATGTTTAATAGTGATAGGCAGATGCTTATCCGTTGCTTCAGTCCACCGTTCACTTCCCAACAGATATGCTTTAGATTCATACTCAGTTGATGCAGGACTCTCTAAGCCATTCAATGGAGCTGATGAGATTGCCTTTGTTTTCACATAATCAGATGTAAATGGGCTGTCAAGAAATTTATCATTTGAAAGATCTTCAGTTCCTTTAAAGCCAGAAATAGCCCGAAGACATTCATCCAAAACCTGTAGAAAGAGTTCATACAAGAGAACAAAAGTGATCACTAAAACCAAAGCACAAAGGCAGTTCGAGTATTATTTAGAAAAAAACTAGAGAACATGACAGCAGTCCGTCATTTTTATAGAATGCAACACCAAATAAATAAATACACCCAACAAACCACCTGCACTTATTTTTACCAAAGCCAGTTCCATAAAGGAAGCAGAAATTTTATCTGAGACTCTGATGAATGATAAAAGGCTAGATGTAGACAAGCTACTCCACCTGGTGTACATGTTGAAAACTTGTGGGGGTAACGACAACAAAATACATCATTACAGGTAAACTAGCAAGAGGTTCACGAGGACCTATGTTGGATGGCAATGGACACATTACACAGATTTAATGCATTACGGACTGGAAACATCACAATTTAAGAAGAATTAGGAGTGAGACTAGTTTCAGACATGGCATTGCAATAAATATTTAAGTACATTACCCTTATAGGATAGAGATTCATTCTACTAACTATAATATTGGCACTCCGCCTTGTCAATCTCTACCAAATAGGTGATATAATAGATTATAATCTAACATTTCCTCTATCAAATTATTATTTTTTCCTACGTAGGACACACACCAAAGCCTAAAGTTCATATCCCAAACCGAAAATCTTTTACCAAAGTCAATCTCCAACTTTAATGATGTGAAACCTCCCGACCACTATAATGATGTGAATAATCACGAACTCTCAATCACTATAATTCAGGTCAATTTACCGAAAACTTACTTTTCAAGTCTCATCTAATGCTCAATGGACCTAAAATATTGGCGGAAGGAGTATTTTCTATATTATGGAATAACTACATTCTTTTACTACAAGCACTTGATGGTTGGTGCTCCTGCCAACGTTAATTGAAGGGATCATATTATGTCACAATGGATCTCTTGCAACTATCATCAGGGCTGGCAATTTATTAGTATCTTTTTTTTTTTTACCATATTCATCTTAACTTTCTCATCTTGGCCACAGTCAATTTGAGCAACCAATTTCTATTTCATAGCTATTGTAGGTCTTACTACAGTCCTCCAGATTATAGCATGCTCACAGAATTCCAAAAACATTAAAATCAAACAATCAATGGATACCTTAAACCAACAAAAAAATAATCACTGGATATATTATAACCATCCACTATGGTGCCAAAGTTGTTATGAAAAGATATAAAGAAAAAGAAGAATTGTTCATCTAGTAAAAAGAGGAATCCACCTTGATTGCAGCTGTAATGATTCTCTCCTTGATTGGTGGAAAAGTGTGTTCTACATTACCCCTCCACAATCTCAGAGGAACATCCGAAAATGAGCTCAAAATCCCGTAAACAATTGAGGAAATTCGTTCCCAGCATAAAGCAATTACATTTGGATAATTGTGCGCCAAAGCTTTAAGAGCCTGCAGCAAACTAATTAAAACATAAACATGAAAGTTCAAAAAAATTCTCACCCAAAGAAGAACAATACAGTTCAAGGCATAATTATCACATGGTAGATAATCCAATTTATTAAAATGCATCCATAATTCATGAAAACTTAATGTTTCCTCTATATATCAGACAGTTCTGTAAATTTGAAATTTTATCTTCATAGTAGTAAAATGTGTTGGAGCAAGTTTAGGCTTAGCTTTTAGCATACATATAAGACTTCAGCAAAAAGAGTTTTCACTTCTATTGAGGAAAATTCTAGCTTCCTAAACTACACATGAAGACTGGATATATGTAGGTGATGTGCAATAATTGGGAACAGCCAGAAAGGTTTCCATAGTTCAATGAACATGCAAGAATGTTCTGTCTGCATATATGTGTGAAAAAAATATCTGACCTCAAGGGACAGGAACATTATCAGATCTTAAAGACTGAAAAAGGTGATGGGATGCTTTTGTGGGACATAAATATCAAAGAAGGCAGCAACACTAGCTTACCCAATTAGCTTATTTCATTTCCTTTATTTGTTCTATTTTCTTTCTTTGTTACAACACCTCTTATCACACTTGGCACCACCCGTTCCAGTTGGTCTATGGTAGAGAGCTCCCCAACTTCTCTCATATTCAGAGTGTTTTACACGAAGTGAAACAGCTGATAAAGCTCTCCAGGAAAGGATGTAATACTGCAAAATGCTTGTGATAGGCTCTTCCAAGCACAATAGAGGATGAAAAACATTTATGATCCCGGGCATAGAGACTAGAGAGTTAACTTTTGCAGTGGTGATTGGGTCTGGCTGCGACTTCAACCATGCCATCAGTTAACAGTAGCTCGACGTAAGCCACAAATTCTTCCAGAGGTATTTTGGCCCTTTCAAGGTAGTGGCAGAGAAGGACCTGTTGCTTACACCCTTGAGCTGTCAGTGAGAAGTAGAATACATGACGTGTTCCATGTTTCACTTCTCAATGAATATAAAGGACCACAACCAGTTGCTTGGGGAGAATTAGCACCATATGTGCCGGTAAAGCCTTACCAACTCCTCATGCAATTCTTTATAGCAGGCTTAATAGATGCAAAAAAGAATTGTTGGTGCAATAGGCAGGTTCTTCCGAAGAAGATGCCACGTCGGAACCTATTAACCACTTCAAAGAAGCTTATCCAAATTTTGAGATTGAGGAAAAGATCAAAGCCAAGAAGGGAGGTAATGATGTGGATGCTTTTGTGGAATGACAATATCAAAGAAGGCAACAGCATTAATACAGCTTGCTTACCCAATTAGAGTCTAAATTCATTTCCTCTATTTGTTTTATTTTGTTTCCTTGGTTGATTATGATCATATCATTAGGGATTTCTTTCGTCTTTCAATTAAGATCCTATATTTTAGGATCTCTTCCTTTGTTATTAGGAGGCTTAAACGGTTGTCAGTATGCAATAAAGGGCAAGCAATTATTCTCTCATTTAATCTCTTAGAGGGAGCTCTGCAAGGATGAGTAAATCTCTCTTTTTCAAATTCACTATAGGTCACAAGAAGGATTCTTCCGCCTCTAGACCTGTGACTAGGTCCTATGCTAGGGCACATAACAAAAGGCTATAGAGTGGCTGGTAGTTACGAACACATGGAAATTGGAGATAAGATGAACAGGACCATTCTTTAGGCTGAAGAAGAGCCCTTTTACCAAGATTTTAAGTAACTAAGATTCAAGAAGTTTTTTGGCTTCATTCAGAAAATTAAATTTGCTGGAAAACAAAGAATGCGATCATGGAGAATGCAGCTTAGCAATTGACCTAGCAGATGGGTTTCTACCACAAAACAACTTAAAAATTCAAATTTAACTAAAAAAAAATTGGGATAAAATCAGAATTAAACCAATCCTCACAACATTTTATATCACAGTTCAGTCTAACTCACAAGGCCAAAGAAAAGTAACTTTTTACAGCTAGAAGCATATAGATGAGCATCTTATCATTCTCCAATATTATGACAACGGTATATATAGTCTATTTTCAGGAAAACTGAACATAGATGGAGCAGATAACAGAAGCAGCAATTACATTTACCCCCAATGATAAAATCATACAACCAGAAATTTCATTACCCAACAGAACAACTGTTACCTGAAATGCTTCTAAGCTTATTGATGGGCTTGATAATTGTTCAGAATATCGAATTAAGGTATATAATACACCAGATCTCTGTCGACCTTCAAGAGATCCTGTAAATCATATCAACGAGCGAATCAATTTATAATCCTGATATTCACATGTAGAATATTTAATCAAGAAAAACTATAGAAGAAAGAAGATGGATATAGCAGGCCTACAAAAAGGGAATATAACAAAAAAAATCTGAAATGCACTTTGAAATTACCTGAAAATCCCCATGTTTTCTAAAAAGAAAAAAAGAAACACGGTTGTGAAGTATCATTTCATGTCTACATACACCTATTAAGAACATGAAATCCAAGGAACACACAAGATGCAATTTTAATTATAAATACATTTTCATATGTATGAAAACTATGAACCTGTTGACATTTCCCCCAGCAGCATATGTTTCACACTTGCTGAGGAAGGAGACACAGAAAGAGCTGCAGTCAAGCAATTAATTGCAGCTGCCTGCACATACGCAGAGGTACAATATAAATTATTATTGAAATATGACGTTGTAATAATGAGAGAAGAAACTTGAATGTACAAGTCAAACAACCTAAAGATATTTAAAGCAACCATTTTGCAACCTGACACTTCAAATGAATCAGAAGAAAAGGCTAACATCAGGGAGTTTGTAAAGATTGAAGTTATAGAACCTGGAAAGACATTGTAAAATTATAAACATATAAGCTGTTCAAAAGACAAAATTGGTTCAGATGTGTTTGAAGACTTGAAGACCATCACCCACATTGCATGGAAGACCTTGTCAAAGGAGAATGTGGAGACCGCCATGATAAATGTGGCTCTCAAGTGTAGCATATGAGACAATTAGGCTTCACAACAGTGACAATATCAGTATCGCACTGATGGTACAAATGAATGAATTGCATGTCACAATGTAATTGAAAATTGGGTCGAAAGAACATCAGGGTTTATGGACTATTGTGGTTACAAAATCATGATAATTTAAATAAATCCCCAGAACAAATAAATTACAAAGAAATACAACAAGACAAAGTAATAACCTTTGACAGCCCAAAGAAGCCACAGAATAGGGGTCATGATGACCGTGCATGAAATCTTAATACTAACCAGCAAGCTACTTCGATCGCTTTGAAATGGAAAGCCCTCATCCACTGTTGATTGAACTGAAGAGATAACCACTGACAGTAGCTCCGTCGACATTCTCGAATATCTATAGAATGAATAAGAAGAGATAACCAATGACACTAGCTCCGTCGACATATGCAAATATTTCTTTGCAAAAGCAGTACTTATATTTCTTGACTCTGCTTTGTAACATGACATATAAAGTATCAAACTTTTCTTTCCGAAATAGTGTTGTAAGAAGGACCAAGAACTAAGGTGGGTCCTAGAGCAATGGTGCATGATGCACAACGAGGCGCGCTCCTTTTTGAAGCACAGCACTGATTCGTAAAAGTTATGAATGAGGATAATATAAAAAGTAAATTTTACTTTTCAGAAATCAGACACAATATAGAAATCAGATTTTTAGTAAATATCTCTACTCCGAAAATAATAATAATAATAATAGCATAAATAAGAATTACCACAGAAATGGTTCCTGACATGGGGATGGAGGAAGAAGAACCCTAACTTAAAGCACAGAATAGCGATTGACAATACTTATAAATTATAAAGGCAAAGGCTTCACTAGATTGCTGAGGTCATGTCCTAACACCTGGAAAATTCTTGAATACTTACATGCATCAACCCACCATAAAGAATCCTGTGGTTGATTGTGGACTGATATGACAGACACAAAAGAGTAGAACCAGATGGAAACCAAAACCCTCTTGGTAATATACTAATATCTCAGCTTAAAAGAGCACTTACGGTGTAGAAGATATCAAAAGCATCAGGATTTTGAATGACAACGCCAGCAACCTACCGTTGGTTTCATGTTTGATTAAGTACAACGTACCTGTTCAATAAAGTGAAGATAACAACCAGATATATGGCTATTAGAATAGCATTCAGGAGAACATTAAAAGGAGACCATTTAATGGACAAAAGATGAAAACTGCAAATAAGAAGCACACTTTTCACAATACCTGAATGTAGCTGCATTAAGATATGCCCAAGAGAATAGAAAGTGGCGTAAAAGACCCACATCTGGTGTGCCCCTTAAATTCTGCTATCTGAAGAGAAATAGATGCAGGCCCATCTAACATTGCCATAATAGTTGAGCCAGCTGCAATCCGCACCTAAGCAACGAAATATGGTATTCGATATTTAAAAGAAAAGGGGAATGGATTCTGTATTATTTCAGTAAAACATTTGAAAAGCCTCAAGGTCTGAATGACCTAAACAGGGATACTACAGTTGTATTAAGATGTTTCCAGAAAATATATGTGGAACAGAAAAAACAAGCAGAAATAACTCAATGCGGATGACAAACAATAGAAATTACACCTTTAAATGAGGATCAAAAAGCAAGCAACTCATCAGAGTAGTCTCATATTTCCTGCAAGTACGAAACGTTAAGCAAAAAAAATGAATAGGAAAATGGATGTGAAGCTTTAAACGTAAACTAAATTAAACAACTTCACAAACATGCGAAAGTAATCAGAAGATTCACCTGTGCTGCAGCACATCACTGGATGGCAGAACCATTGTCCATTGTGCTGTAAACAATTTCGGATCAGCTCGACAGAGATCCTTCCAAGAAAACTCAAGAGTTATGGCAAGAAAATAGGTCCATAAAAACAATACGTATAATTTTATTTCTAAGAGAAGCTTAAGCTTTTTGGATCAACTTTGACAAACTCTAAAATTCATAAGTAGGATTTGACTAAACAGCAATAAATAATCTTAACGTCACTAGAAAGAGAATGTAGCATAATAATGGTAAGAATATAAAGATCCAAATAAATTTGGAGTATAAATGTACCAGAAAGGAAATTGAGAAAGAGAATAAGATCAAATGAACAAACCTGAATACAAAGAATTGCAGCTAACCTAGCCTTAGCAAACTGGTGACCGCAACTATCTTTCACTGATCCATCATTGTCGCTGCACTCTGAATCTGATGACATAAATTCCTGTTTAGGAGAAATTGGGCACTCATCTTTACGCAGTTCATTGTGCACAGCTTTCTTCCGCAAGTGTGGTGGTCTATAAGGGGCACTTTGTGGTCTATTTGCTACTTCAAAGCAGGGTTTTTGGCTTGTTGGGCCAACTTCCTTATTGCCATTAGTTGCTTGATCTACAACATGGCACTTATTTACAAGGCCATACCGGAAAAAATTCCTCAGTGCTGCTACAAAGCCAGCCACCTAAAAATAGTTAAACTGCAATGAATTCATTGAAATGCAGGAAATTACAATAATTTTTTGGGTATATTCAATCAATCTGAAAGAGGCAAGTTCTTACATGATCTTCCAGATATCCTCTAGGCTCTGCTAGAACCAAGTGCAGACAATGGAGAAGCTCAATATAAAATCTGCCCAAGATGGAAACACCATGGGATTTCTCCTAATCATTCAAAAAGAAAATTTTGAATGGGTGAGAAATTTACCTGGAAATAATATTTTCTTCCAATAGGCTCCTAGATGCCCAGATGTCCATAACTTTTCTTAGAACCTAAGACAGAAAATTTCCTATATTAAGTATTTTAAGCCTGCATCATTAAGTACATCAGAATGTGTACAAACCTCAATTGTAGATTGCCAAATGTCAAATGGTAAAGAAGAACCAACTCTCGAGTATACTTCACCAATCATGCCAAATGCAACTATTAGGACTTCCCATAAACCTTCAGATAATGTTTGTTTGTCACTTAAATAATAAGAGTATATTGACTCCCTTGTAAACATCCAACCACTTGAAGAACAAAATTGAGTAATTGCTCATTTTCTGACAGTGAAGCAGCTGCTTGATGTAAACCAAAAAGGCACCTGAAAAGTAGACTATGTAAGAGTCTAAATATAGTTGACTTATGGAGTAATTTATCAATATAACACAAATGCAAAAACAAAAGCCCCACCAAAGTATAAAAACACAAGCAGCAGAGAAAGAAAGAGCGCCGAAGCAAAAAAGAGAGTAGAAAATAATAAACAGAGGAGCTTAAACTAGTGCCAAGATAAAGCAGCAACATTCCCGAAGTAAACCACATTCCCCAATAAGCATGGTCTTTCTGTAACATTCATATCGCTAAAATCATTTAAGCCTGTGAAAGAAACCATGTTGGGGAGTAAGGTAAGGAGGGAGGGAGTAAAGAGAGAGAGAGCAAGAAGGAAAACAGATTATCACACCGTAGACTCTCTAAACATTGTTTTGTAGCTTTAATTACAGCAACATTTCCAACTAATATGCCCTCTGTTTTGGCTTTGCCAAGGAAATTTTGCATTATCCTTTCAAAAGATTCAAGCATAAGAGCCCATGATGCTGAATTCAATTCCAAAGAAGAACAACGACTGATGCCATGGATCTGCAACAAGTTACAAAATACACTATTAACTGGCTATACAGATACACCACATGTCAGAAACTTAATGTTAAGATGTAATTCAAGAGAATAGCAACATAAGAACCACAGCAACCAAATTTCCTGCAGCAGTCAAATATTCACAGGACAAGGATTATACAAATTCAAGTTGCTCTTCTTTAGTATATAGTATGTCCCAAACCTTAAAAAAAATTATATGCTATCATTAGAAACTCCCACATTTAAATATGGAACAAAATGGTAGATATGATTTACTCCTTATCCTTTCAGTCATATAATATCAATGTACCAGTACCCTAGAGTGACTCCAAGAATAACGTCATCAGAAACTCTATTGACATACTAAATCTTGAACAAAGAATTTCTTCCCTGTGACCCTAATTCAATAATAGCTACTCTAACTTCATTGCTTTTTGCCTTCAGGATAAAGCTTATTTAATTAAAAAGTGTTCTTTTCGGCGAAGCAACAAAGTAGCTTATCAAGATAAACGATGAAGAAAAAGGAATAAGATTCCAAAATTCCAAGAAGGATAAGTGCACAGAGTAGAAAAGTAAAAAACATTGACATCATCTGGAACTCTTTCAGAGATGTTGGGACACTCCAATAAGTAGACTGCTGCACAAGTTAATTTGATATTAGTTCACTACAGTTACTGCATATCTTAGGACCTAACTCAAACATTACTTAAACAGCTGACCAATATTTTAATGGATTATTTTGTGAACTATTCAAGGTTACTGTTTCTTTCCTAATCATAAGCCTTTTCTAACACACTGAGGTCAAGATTTACAGCCAGAGAATTGTTCATCCCAATCCTCTGCGGGACCACCAATAATAATTTTGTTGCCTTGTCTTACAGTCCACATTAACATCTTCCTTGGTACATTTGTATAGATGCTACCATAAGTTAACCTTTTTCAAGTTGTCTGATGGGAAATGGAGAGTAATACATTAACATCCACTTCAACTATGCCAGTCTCCCTCTCACTTTTGGGCTAACGCAATACTGGCTAGGATTGTTGAAACTGTTTCCTCCCTCTGCTTGACCAAAAGATGAATGAGCTTCCTGTTCATGCCTCTAAGCAGAGAGGCTGTTCACTTCCTATGAGTCTTAGTTCTTGTTTTCTTTCCTACATTTCTGATCCGGTCCAATAAACTGTAAACCAACAGGACTAAGGGGGCTGCAATTGGTTGCTTTTAATTTCATAGAAACACTAATAGGGACAGGCTAATACTACTTTTAACTCCTTCACATTGTGTTTGGTTCTTAATTCGGTAAGCAAGGGGAAACCAGAAATATGAGGGGTAAAGTCTGGATAACTTTCAACAGTAGTTTCTATTTGTTTTACCTCCCTCGTATCTCCCAAAAAACCCACAAGCAACAAACAGAAGTTCATAGAGTTGCTCCAAAAATCATACCTACTTCCTAGAAAAGAAACTAAAGCACGAAATAGCAATCACCAGGGAGAAACGTAAAACAAACTACTTCGTCAAGTACCAAGTGAGATAATCTAGTGAATGACTGATTAACGTCCTGAATTCCTTCAGACTGAGAAACGTTCCGGGCCAGCTCTATTAGTAGTATCAAGTCGGACACAACCTGAAAGAAAATACATGTAATTATCCAAAGAAAAAATCAGATCAGATCGTATCACATAGAATCACAGTGGAACTGTGGAAGTAGGAGGATACCTCGTGAGGAGGCAAATCCCGAGCGGCAGCTATGAGAGATTCGGATTGGCAAAATATGAGTTGGTTGAGAAGGTGGAGGATATTGGGCCCAGAAGGTGACCCAAGGTTTCGTCCCTCAGTGTCAGAAACGCAGTTCGCCATGGCCTCACCACAGAAGACATTGCCTAATACCACCACTTCCAAATGCATTATAGAGCGAAACAGCAGGAAGTTTCTTTGTTAGAAAATAGAAGTGCAATACTCAAATCAGTTCATAATCCATTACCAATGAATCATCGAGAGGGCAAATCTATCAATTTCAATGGTGGAGCTGTATGACAAAAAGATTAAAAAAACAAAAGAAAGAAATTTAGATGATAACTATAATGTTCAAAGAGCAAACACGCAAGCATTATTGTGCAACGACCTAACAGTTTTATTTAGTAAATTTGAGAAACAACCAAACAATTAAATAGTAAATTTTGAAAAACAACAATAGTGCAGTGAAAATATGTTGAGAATAGTTTTGCTATTCAGGAAGTTTTCATGTCGAACCAGCTCACTGCACCTTTGATTCTTTTAAATATATGTCAAACAAAATCAATTCTGTTATTGATTAAGAATTCATATGCACTTTCATACTTAGTGAAGCAATGGAAGATGACTTGATTGTAAACAACAAGGTTACCTAACTTTCTTTTCTGCGTTGCAAGTTGCAACCAACAAAACAATATCTTAGTGAAATTTCCGGGTGATCTGGGATCATCATGTAAAAGAAGGCAATTGCAGAAACAGGCCTCAGGTGCTATTTATCAAACAAATAGTGTAACTTGTAAAGCAGACGCACCTGTACTTGTTCGAAGCTTCAAATATATCTCATCTCGACTTTTGCCTGAAATTTTGCTCAATCTGTCCTGTAATGAATGCCGAAGAGCACCTGTGATAGACCGAAAATTAAAAGAAACAGACTCCATGAAATCAGACGACCAAGATATAAACATTTTTCTCATTCACAATCAGGGAATAGAATGCCTGATGATGCCTATAAATCTGCTTCAGTCTTAATGTTAGGCCTTACTTGCAGAAACTTGTTGAGATTTACTATCAATCTGCAAAACAATGGATTTGCTGCTTAGGGAATCATCCCTTGTTAAGTCGATAACTATTGGAGCACGTGTAGCGCCACCTTCACCAGTTGGCTGTAAAATTAAGGGTTAACTTTAACAGATATGAATCCTCATGTGAAAATATCAACAAACACAATAAACAATAAAGAGAGTCCACAAGATCTCAACACTACGTACCAATGCAGGATGCCCAATTAGACTATTCAATACAGCAGACTTCCCTGCACCCTGACAAATATTTGTGAGTCAGAAGCTTTGGAAGCAAAGTAAAAGGCCAAAAGATCATGCCTTTAAAGTTAATCCCTTATACTCTCGATCTATATAAGATGCTTCTGTCCGTACAGATTCTTATTTTGCACTTGAACGTAATATCTATTCTCACTTGACATCAAGTAAGATAGATCTAAATGCATAATCATGCAAGTAAAAAAGCAAACTTGTTTTAATTTATTCTTAACCAAAATTACATCTCCTGGGGATACTGAATATTCAGTACGTGCTCCGAGTTCTAAAAGCCACAAGACCATGGATCATCTGCTTTGAGCACTCACGAAAAATGCCAAACTAAAGGTCCCCATCTGAAAGGCATATCCACACATATTGTTTCTTGGGAAAAACCTGAGACAAACCAACATATTACAATTTACGATGAAAACTTTCCAACCTCGGCATTCTGGAACTACCATATTCTACTAGTTTATGTGTTTAGGCAGGCTTTTCCCTGGAAACCAGTAGAAACTGGACATGTTTAACCGTACCGTTAGAAAATCTACAAATCACAATCAACTAAATGAAATACTTCACTTTTCAACCATCACTTCCAGCAGCAACCTTAGCCAAAATGAAAGATCCCTAATAATGAGTTCAAAGAAAATAAGAAGTCCTTTGAAATGCAATGGAGAGTTTTTCAGAATTTTGGAATAGGACAATATAAGTTTATTTGAAACAAGCAACTTAAGTCGTAGCAAGCAAGTGAAATTACAATACACCTGTCAAATACTTGAGAGTTAAACCTGTTCAGATAATATCAGGAAGCTTCACATGGAGAAGCTAATCAAAAAAATTCTCAACTCAGGAATGCTGTGATTTCTAGGAATGGGGAGAAGAAATAGAAAGAAAATTTGTCAGTGACTCACTGCAAATCCTAAACCCTTTTCACCACTAAGGACCACTGGGCTTTGATTATACTCATTACCTAAAAGAACACTACAACTGAGAGATAATAATTTATGTAAATAACTTCAGTTTCTGGCTAGTTTTTTAGTAGGTGCTGATACAAATAGTACAAGCCATTTCAAAAATCACAATGCAAATGTTAACCCTAGCATGGCAATCATGGTAACCAGCAGAGCTAGAGAAACTCAGTGCAAGAGCTAGACCTAGTGACAAATTAATAACAATGTTTTCCAATCACTTTGAGTACTTCAAGTACATAACCCTAGCATGGCAATCATGGGGAGAATTCACAATCTAATGGACAGCTAAGGAAAATCAAACATATGGGTAAGAACATCATACTACTTAAAGTAAAGAGTTTAACATGCTTCTCTTCTCTTCTGTCCATTAGTAATTCCGTAATTCAAAGTCATTCAGCCCAGAGTTTTTCATTTCAAACACAAATCTCATTCTAAACAACTAAATTATACACCACGATATAGAAGACTTGTCTTCTGCGATATGGTCCACATGGCATCCCTCATCCCCACAACTAAATACCATCCTTCAATCCACAAATTAAGAAAAAATCATGATCTACAATAATATTCCAATTTCAGAATAAGCATAACCGGTTACCGCATTAAACTACAAAAACACACGCAGAGAAATAAATATCACTTGAGATTATGAGAAGGCAATTCTAGTTCCGATTCCAAATAATAGATCAATACTCGAGATCCAAAGATAATCTAGCTCCAGAGATCTAGCATTATTTTCAAACACTCCATACAATACCAATGGAGTGAACCAAAAAAGGGCCAAGAACAACACTAAGACGTTCTGATAATTCATACTTACAGTGTTCCCAAGAGCAACAACATTGAGGAAAGTGGAGGTGCGTCTGGAGGTAGCAGATGATGATGTCTCATCTACATCTTCATCGGCAAGCAGCGCCGACGCCTGCCGCATGGAATCGGAGAGCTGCGACAGTTCCTCGATCGCCTCCATCGATTCCAATGAGGCTCGTCCTCTAAAATCAACGTCTCAGATAAAATGAAATCGATGTGTTACTTAAAAATGAACCAGATCAAAGCATAAATAAACGCAGATCCAATAGAATAACATGAGATCGAGTGAAACGCAAGTTTTTCCCATAAATTGTATCTAATGCGCAGGTGGAGATTGTGTACAGGAAATAGGGTTTCGGGGATATTTGAGAGTTTGAACTTGGAAGTTTTTTGTTAAAAAATGGTAAGAATGATCAAATTGAAACAAAATGCAGTCAGTCCAGTCAATTGGGCCAGCTCCAGCCCATTTTGGCCAGCCCACTGTTGCACAAACTTAACCCACAAAAAAGCCCAGTGGTTGCGGCCTTTTCCGTAGGCCCAACGATCAGCCCAGGCGCGGATGGGCGCCGGTCCAGTCCATAAGCAGCCCAGCATCTGTGGCCCACCAAGGTCCAGTCCAACCGAGCCCAGCAAGTCCACGGACGCGAAAGCACAATGCTCAAGCCCACGGTCGGCCTGCTTCCTCAGCCCAGCAAGGCGAGCCCTCCTTCCCGCCCAGCCCAGTCCTTCTCGCCCAGCCCAGCAGAAATTCGATCCAGCAGCTTCTCGCCCAGCCCTGCAGCCCAAATCTGTTCAGTCCAGCAGCAGCACCAGGCCAAGACGGCCCACTCGGTCAGCCGAAAAACTTCCAGCATCAGCCCCACAGATTTACAGCCCAAAAATTCCCAAATCCACCCCAAAAAAACTCCACCATTTCCAGTCCAAATTTGCAGCAAAAATCCACCAAAATCCATAAAAAATTTCCAGCATTTCTCCTAAATTTGCAGCAAAAATCCACACAAGAATTCCAGCAAAAATCCTTCCAATTTTCCTTTCTCTTTTTTTCCAACTTTTCGTTTTTCCTCTTCTTTTTTTTTTTTTTCCCATATTTCTAGAAAAATTTGAAATATTCACCAACAAAAATTCCTACCACAATTCCCCAAAAAATTACAGCTCCAATTCTGCTTCAATTTTCCAAAAGCCTCCCAACACTTCCAAACCCACCAATTTTCATTTCAATTTTTCCTTCCTTTTTCGTTTTTTTTTTCCTTCTCTTTTTTTTCAGCAGAACAGACAACCACCATCACCAAAAATTGCTATTCTACTTCAATTTTCGTAATGCCTCCCAACAAGCAAAACACCAATCATACACCTCCAAAAAGTATCCTAACTCTTTCAAAAAAGAATTCCAATTTAAAGCACAATTAAATCACCATTCACCTTGAAGTTATTATTTTTCTTTTTCCACAAACACTTACCTGTGCACTTTCGGAGCTTTTTTCCCCTTCTTCTTACACCGAGTACGTGAGGCAACCGGTGACGGAGAAGGGGTCCCCTGTTCACCTTCTTCAATGTCAATTTGAGGACTCGTGACG
Source organism: Sesamum angolense (assembly GCA_034509725.1). Classification (NCBI taxonomy): domain Eukaryota; kingdom Viridiplantae; phylum Streptophyta; class Magnoliopsida; order Lamiales; family Pedaliaceae; genus Sesamum; species Sesamum angolense. The sequence goes on from JACGWL010000759.1 coordinate 94,926, forward strand.
AGGGCACAAAAATTTTCCTCTTCTTCTAATTCAGCATATTGAATCGCATGACACACCACTCCAAATTATTTGTAGTTTTTGGACTAGCCGAAAGACTTCTTTTGTTTTCATTGACTTCAAGCTCTTTTCCCTCCTTTCAGAAATGATACGTTTAACTGTTGATAAAATTGTTGAATCTCCATTCCCTTAGTATTATTATAAACCCCTACAGGGCCATCACCATAAGCAACATCAATTATTTCTCCGTCAGGTTCATCCACATTTTCAATTCCTCGGAAATATTCATTTTCAGCCACCGAGTCCTTTCTGACATCTCTTCCAACAATTTCAGCATTAACAGTGCCATCCAAAATCATATTTTCAGTTTCTTTCTCATGTACAACATTCAATTCAACAGTTTCAGCATCAACATCCTTTTCAGCATCAAATTCGATCAAATTCTGCACCTCTTCCAACTCATTAGCAACAACAGCATCATTTTCTGCATTAACAAGCCCAACTCCCACATTCTCACCAACTTTTCTACCACTATCAGTATCTATGGTCACCGCACAATGATATGAACTATCGATTTCATTTTCAGCAGCAGACTGATTATTATTATCCAGTTCTGCATTCAATAAATCAACAGAGATATGCCTGTGACGCTCCGCCGCATTTTTTGAACATTCACTCTCTCCGGTTGTGTTTGTTCACAAAAGCATTTTTAGATTTTCCATCAAATCGTTTGCGAGGAGGAGGTTTAATCGCATCACCTTTGGAATAGCACTCTGACTCTTGGTGTCCGACTTGTTTGCATAATGAGCAATACCTGGGGATTTGCTCGTACTCAATTTTTTGAACAATTTTCCTGTCTTGAAGTTGGATATCAAGTTCTTCCAAAAGAGGTTTGAGGAGGTCGATTTCAATACAAACCCGTGCCCGCGAAAGTTTAGATTGATTGAAAGTGGAATCAGCCATTTGGAGAGGTGTTCCAACTATGCTTGCAATGGAGAAAATCGCATCCTTGTGAAAAAGGTGAGCTGGAAGTTCCGGAAATCTCACCCAAATGGGAACAATGGATGATTCTTGATCCGGAGTGAAAGATGGTGACCACTTAAACACCCTCATCCCTTTGAGGTAAAATTCCCGGTATAATCTGATTCGAAACAAGCTGTGAAAGCACCCTTAAGATCCGAATTGACAAGAAGACGGTGAAGCTGGCTGTATGGTGGGCTGCCATGGGAGAATTTTTCGACAAGCAAACTAAATTTAGCCGCCAGTGACTGGGTTTCCAAGTCAGAGAAAATGAGTGTGGACGGCCATTAATGTTGTGCAAAGCTCCAAGAGAGGCTGGTTTGGAGTTAGCTAGAAAAAATTTGCAATCTGAATTTGGAGAAGGATTCCGTCTGTTTGCAGAAATTGGAGCAACAGTAGCTGTGAAAGACTTAGCATTTTCAATCAAGTGTGTGTTGACCGAGTTGACCTGAGTTGACTCGGGCAGGTTGAAGGAGGTGAGTGAGGGAAACTCAGCCGGATTGAGAGTGAAAGAGGTTTTTTTTTCGATGCGGCGCTGATGTCTGAATTGATACGGACAGTTGAGTTCGCCATGGAGAGGCGATCACAACAAGGTTGGTCTGCCGGTGAGTGGGCTCCTGACGGTGGAGAAAATGACCGCGCAACCCCAAACGACGGCGAGGGCTTTGAACGTTCGGGTTTTGCCGAAGACTTTTTCGATGTGGTCCACGATCGTCGTTCGTTACCACGACGACGAATCGACGGTGAAAGGAGAACGACGACTTTTTGAGAGACCAGCCGGAATAATGCACGAATTTTGAAATTAGTTGAGGGGAAACGTTCTCCTCGATGAGGGGAGTCGAATGCAACAAGCAGAATTCGACGATCGACCGGCGGCGGTGCGGCGGCGGCGCTGCGACGGAGCTGGTGGCGGGCGGTCCTCCGGTGGCAACTGTGATGATATATAAGGGTTGATCTGGTGGTGGTTGGTGGTGGGAGTGTATGTGTGTGTATTTCTCACTAGTGCTAGTGAGAAGGGGCTTAGGGTTTAGGGTTTAGGGTTTGGGGTTTAGGGTTTAGGGTTTAGGGTTTAGGGTTTTTAGGGTTTTTAGGGCTTAGGGCTTAGGGCTTAGGGCTTTTTTTTTTTTTTATAATTAGAGGACTTATCGGTTCCTCGTCCCTTCTCGATTACGAAAAACAAAGTTTTTGAGTACAAGTGTAACGAAACACGAGAAAAAAACACCAAAAAATTTTTTTTGGAGGCCCAAATAGCTTGGCCCAGCAATTTTCCTTCAGCCCAGCAGTTCAGCCCATTTCGTCAGCCCAACACGATCCAACAGCAGCAGCCCAGCGCAGGACCAAAACACCAGCCAATCCAGCAGTTGATCCAGCCCGTAAACCCAGCCCAATTCTTGTCCAGTCCACAACCATCAAGCCTAGCAGCCCAAGCCCTAGTACCAGCCCAGACCCCGTCGGTCCAAGCAGCTGCGCCAGCCCACCACCAGCCGCCGCTCCAGCCCAGCGGCCCAGCACGCAGCGTCCAGCGACCCAGCCCTCTCGGCCAGCCCAGCAATCCATCACTCCAGCCCACCCGCAGACCGAGCCCATCTAGCCAGCCAGTCCTTCTCGCCCAGCCCAGCAGCTTCTCGCCCAGCCCTACAGCCCAAGTCCATTCGCAATTCGGTCCAGCAACTTCAACACCAATTTCAGCAGCCCACAAGAATTTTCAGCAGTCCATTTCGCAGTAACAGCCACCAGACTTGCGACCCAAAAGCTCAACCATTCAGCCCCACCTTTCACCATTTCCAGCCCAAATCCCACCAGTCCATCAGCCCTTAAAATTCAGCCTTTCTCAAAGAAAATTGCAGCGCAAAAACCTCCAAACACTTCCAATCAAAATACAAAAAATCCAGCCAATTTTCCTTTCAATTTTTTCTTCATTTTTCGTTTAAATTTTTTCCTTCTCTGTTTTCAGCCGAGTATACTGCTTCAACTCTCCAAATTGCACTTCTGCTTCAATACTCCATTTCCAAAAAATGCTTCAAGCACCCCAAAAAATGCTTCAAACACCTCTATCCACCCAAAAAATTCCAGGAAAATCCAAGCCAAAATGCAATAATTTGGCATGATAAAGAGAACAAGATGTCATGAAATTCCATCACTTTTCCAAAGCCAAAATAAGCACACTTCTCCATCCTTTTCTTTCTAATTATTCCAAGAAGCAAGATGCATTCTGCTCCCCATCCAAAATTTTCCGAAAAAAAACACCCCATGAAATATTCACCAACAAAAACACCTAACCACATAAATGTGAACGCCAACAATTACCTGCGCACTGCCAGTGGGTTTTTCCTTTTCTTACGACGTCTCGTACGTGATGCAATGGTGACGGTTTCTCCGGAGGAGGGATCCCCTTTTCACCTTCTTCTGTGTCAGATTTTGGGCCCGTGAGGAGAGCACAGAGATCGTTTCTCTTCATCTGCTTTGGCATGATTAAACGCATGACACACATTCCGAAATGTTTAATTTGGTGAATAACCGACAGACTTCTTCGGTTTTCATTTGCTTTAAACTCTTTCCCTTCCTGTCCGGAATAATTGGTTGAATTGCTTGGTAAAACAATTGGATCTCCATTCCCTTAGTTGGTACAGGGCCACCACCGCAAACAACATCAATTGTTTCCCCGTCAAGTGTATCATTCCGATCATCACCGTTCCCATCAAGTTCAACCACATTCTCAATCACTCGAATAGAATCATTTTCACCAACATGCGATCCAGTCTCATCCATTCCAACAGCTTTTTCCGTTTCAACAGTAACAGTACTAACTAGTAACAAGTTGTCAGCTTCTTTCTCATGTGCAATATGCAATTGATCTTCCGTTTCAGCATCAATAGCAACATCATTTTCAGTTTCAACAACAACAACAGGCAATTCACCACCTTTTCTACAACTCTCATTATCAGTGTTCACCGCATGATAAAACGAATTAGAGTCTCATTTTTTCAGCAGTAGTTTGGAAACAATATCCAAGACATCATTCAGCAAAACAGCAGAGTCATACCTGTGACGCTCCTCCCGGTTTTTGAACATTCACCTCTCTCCACAACAGTGGGTTCCTTCCTAACAGCCCTTTCATCGATCACCTTGCGGTTAGCTTGCAAAACCTTCTTCCCTTGCATTTTCTGTTGCTGTTTGTGCTCATTCACAACAGCACTTTTGTTTTTTCCATCAATTCGTTTGCGAGGGAGGGGTTTAGTCGCATTACCTTTGGTATAGCACTCCAAATCATGGTGTCTGACGTGTTTGCACAATGAGCAATAGCGGGGGATTTGCTCATACTCAATTTTCTGAACGATCTTCCGGTCTTGAATTTGGATATCAAATTCTTCCAAGAGTGGTTTCAGGAGGTCGATTTCAATGCAGACCCGTGCCCGAGAGAGCTTGGACTGATTGTAAGTGGAATCGGCCATTTGGAGTGGAGTTCCAACAATGCTTGCAATGGAGAAAATCGCATCCTTGTGGAAGAGGTGAGCTGGAAGTTCCGGAAAATTCACCCAAACTGGAACAATGGATGATTCTTGATCCGGAGTGAACGTTGGCGACCATTTAAATACCCTCATCGGAAGCCATTGAGGTACCAAATCCGCGTAACACAATCGGTTGTAGTCTGATTCGGTTGTCAAAGCAATGAGGGTGTGTTTGTTGTTGATCAAACTCACCGTGAAGGCACCCTGAAGACCCGAATTAACAAGGAGCCGATGAAGCTGGCTGTACGGTGGGCTGCCACGGGAGACTTTTCCAACGAGGGCGAACCGAAATTTAGCCGCCAGTGATTGGGTTTCCTCGTCGGAGAAGATGATGGTTGGCTGGCCGTTAATGTTGTGCATGGCTCCAATAGAGGCTGGTTTGGCATTGGCAAGAAAATATTTGCAGTTTGGATTTGGGGAATGGCTCCGTCTGTGAACGAAATGAGGAGCAGCAGCTTGTGAGAAAGACTTAGCTGTTTCAGTCAAATTGGGCTTGACCGAGTTGACCCGAGTTGATACGGGCGGGTTGGCGGAAGCCAGTGAAGGAAA